>JAODAL010012525.1:0-95033 GCA_025379985.1 Phyllomedusa bahiana | reverse complement strand
GTGTTTGACATTCTTCCGTCCAGTTATCGGACAGAATCTGTGAATGTGGGAACGGACAAATACAGGGCATTTGTCCTTACCGTGTGAATGCACCCTAACAGTGGTGGAACTACCGCCATAGCAGACGTAGCGACACAGGGGGCCAGGCTTGTAATGAACAGTAAGTTACTGTTCACTTCCGGCCGGGCCCTGTCATAACATCCTGTTGCCTTTCACTAGGGGCCCCTGGTGACAGGCTACAGCATCGAGCTTAGGAGATAGTTGAAAGAAGAAAAAACAAGGTTGGTGAGAGGTTGGTGAGCAGTGTACCTTAGAGTACAGGGCAGCAGCATTACACTTCGGCCAGTCAGCATCTGAGCAGCACAGTGACGTCTGATGCTACTGCCCAGCGGTTCCAGCGTTTATCTGCCCCTGCCTAGGGAGAAATCCTCCAGTGTCTGTCCCCAGCCACTGAGCCAGCAGCAGCAGCAGAAGGAGGATCTAGGCCGGCACTTGTCTAGATGAGTGTTGACTTTCACTTGCTGCTTCTTCCACTGCTCCTGCCACAGCTGCCAGTCCAGCCCTCTACTTCTGTAGAGGTAAGAGCCCAAATGTGTGTAAAATACCAATAAACTAATGCCAATATGTAGCTTATTATATTTGTGCACTGTGTGTGTCTGTATATGTAGCATCTGAAAATGTGAGCAATACATTTAAGTCTGTGTAGTTTGTGTTGGGTATAATTCTGTGTGTTTGTATGTAGCATGTGTGCATACATGTTTATACCTGTAGAGACAGAGCAATTGAAGGCATTTTTATGTGTAGTTAGTGTGCATGTATGTCTATATCTCTATCGAATGCATGCATCTCTATATATGTGGTGAGTGTGCATATGTCTGTATATGTGGTGAGTGTGCATGTATGTATGTCTATATATGTAGTGAGTACATGTATGTCTGTATATGTGTTGAGTGTGCATATATATCTGTATTTGTGATGAGTGTGCATGTATGTATGTTTATATATGTAGTGAGTACATATATGTCTATATGTGGTGAATGTGCATATATGTCTGTATATGTCGTGAGTGTGCATGTATGTCTGTATATATGATGAGTGTGCATGTATGTATGTATGTCTAAATATGTAGTGAGTACATGTATGTCTATATATGTGGAGAGTGTGCATATGTCTGTATATGTGGTGAGTGTGCATATGTCTGTATATATGATGAGTGTGCATGTATGTATGTATGTATGTCTAAATATGTAGTGAGTACATGTATGTCTATATATGTGGTGAGTGTGCATATGTCTGTATATGTGGTGAGTGTGCATGTATGTCTGTATATATGATGAATGTGCATATATGTACAGTATGTCTATATATGTAGTGAGTACATGTATGTCTATATATGTGGTGAGTACATGTATGTCTATATATGTGGTGAGTGTGCATCTATGTCTGTATCTTTAGTGAGTGTGTATTGCGGATTTTTGTAAACAGTGAGCATTATTGTATGTGGAAAGATGCAGTGCACAATGCCTGGGGTGGTGCTTGGAAAGGTTTGCCACAATTTTTTTTAATTTGCCACTACACAGATATATTGCAGACTAGAGATCTTTATTGATGGCAGTTGGAAAACATGTTTATTCTATGCTCAGCCTCTGCTGTGTAGGCTTCTTGCTTCCTTTGTGTTTAATTGTGTTTCCCAATTTTTTTTATTAGAGATAGTTAATAACCAATGAGGCTTAACGTATGCACTCTACATAGCAGAATTTTAAATGTGGAAATTAGACAGGCACTGTCTTTATTGGCTTTATGTACATAGTACTTTTATTGTGGCACACTGTATTAGTACTATTACAAACAGTTTCACATGTGCGTAATAAGGCTGGAACAGTTGGCAAGTATGAGTTATTGAAGTTAAATGGGACATTGTTTATTAAATGGGATGTGGCTTATAAAACTCACAGACTTTCCCTGAAGACAATTTTCAGAAGTTAGCAAGTATGCAATATAGGCACTGTATGGTAGTAATATATAGTCTGCAGAGCCTGTGTACACTGATATCTACTACTATATGGTCACTGTATGGTGGTAATATGCAGTCTGCAGAGCCTGAGTACACTGGTGTCTACCCCTATATAATCCCTGTATGGTGGAAATATGCAGTCTGCAGAGCCTGTGTACACTGGTGTCTACCACTATATGGTCACTGTATGTGGGTAATATATAGTCTACAGAGCCTGTGTACACTGGTAATCACCACTATATGGTCACTGTATGAAGGTAATACACAGTCTGCAGAGCCTGTGTACCCTGGTGTCTACTACTATATGGTCACTGTATGGGGTTTATATATAGTCTTCAGAGCCTGTGTACACATATCTACCACTATATTGTTAATATATGGCGGTATTATTGGTCTTTGTATACTGATCTTTATTCAGTAATAGTATAGGGGTATTATTTATTCACCATGTGTTGGTAATTTGTGGTCATGTTCTGGTGGTATAATTATGTTGTTAGGTAGTAATGTTGGTGGGATTTGTTTGGTAGCAGTAGGTTGGTGATATATATGGTGAGGTATTTGCTTCTTGTATTATCTAATAACTGCATGACTATTATTAAGAGGTACTAGTAAATGTTTGTGGTAGGGGGGCCCCATCCAAAAGTTAGCTATGGGGCCCAGGCTTTTCTAGTTACCCCCCTGCTCACTAAACCAACCCATATCAGGCCTGATTAGCCCCTATTTGATCAATATCTGATATAGGTAATAATAAGTGACAATAAGAGCATATTAGTGTTTTGTGGGTGTGACTCAGCCCCACAGAGATTCTATCAGCTCCTGCATAGGTCATATTTCTGGAGTGACAATGGGGGTGACATGGTTCCCAGGGCTAATAACCCAGGCTATGGATACCATGGCTGGATGACAGACCATAGTGTCCATACACATTATTACTAGCTCTGGGGGGTCCTTTTAGTGGCAGACCATATATATACCAGGTCTCCCAAACAGAAGAAAATAAGTAAGGCACTAACTAGACTGGAAGAGCATGCGGCTCCTGGAATACACTGTACACTCTGTAACAGCAGCTTCAGGAGGCCGGGCCAGCGCTTGTGGAGGAGCCAGCACAGGAGAGCACAGAGGAACACAGAAAGTCCTGCTGATTATATTGGTACTGAAGTCCGTTTTAAGACGACTGCTCCCATCTCTTTTAACCCGCAGAGCCTACTGTTCCACTATGTTACCAAAGAAACATCTAGTGATGAGATAGTGGGGTCATTGATAACCCAGAAGGTAGTACATGTCTCTTTGCTAGCGGCAAAAAAATGCATTCTAAGACACTGGCATGATCAGGCAGTTGCGGATATATCTGAGCTTAGGGAATGTCTCAAACAAGTGTTGTATTTAGAAAAACTGGACGCAGAAAGAAACAAAGACAAAGACACGAATGGTTTCTTGACGAAATGGCGGAACTTTATTTCCAAACAGTACAATTCAATAAAAATTTCATCCAATCTAGAGCCCTTTAAATACACTGAATACTATCTCGTAGAGAAATTAAAAGGTATGCTAGGAAATTTAGAGATAGGAGAGTGACGTGGGGATAGGGCATTGCACACAGGGAGGGTTTTTTTTTTAGGTTACGGTTCTTGGGTATGTTATGTTTGCGAATTGGCGATTTCTGGAGGTGCGGAGGGAAAAAAAATTGTGGCGTTTAGTAAATGTATGGTCAATACAGTAGACATCTTAATCTTGTTTTTATTTTGTTCATCACGATATTGTATAAGAATAATTGACTGCATATGTGCATTTACAGAGAAGTAAAACCTTATATTTTTTATATTATGTACTGACTGACTTCACTAATAAAAAACTTTGTTAAAAAAAAGACAGCTGCTCCCCAGCCAGGAGCTTGTGCACGATGCAGCCAGCCACACACACCCTGACGCTGGCTATAGACTCAGTGTTAGCAACTCGGAAGGGTCTTCTAGTTTTGTCCTGTGTGCTCAAGTCAATTTAACAGTATAACTTGCTTGAGTGCAGAGACTGCTTCCTGCGCTGTTTATACTGTATTAATGTTGAAGAAGACAGAACTTTGTGGTTCTTCTGGTTGAGGTAGCATCAGAGTGCAGGGAATTAGTGCGGCGGCAGTGTTCTTTTTAAATAGCAGCTCCCGCAGAGTATCACGCATCCAGCACCGGTTTTCCTGCGCTATACTACATGTAAATCTCTTTTCTGACTTCTCCAATTCTAATAGAGAGTGCAGGGGGGCCCCGACTGTGCCAATCTCAGCACACAGATGGGTAGATGGGTGAGTCTGTGTCGGTGTACGTTTTCCCTGCAGGGGAGGAGACTGACTCGGCGGGGACATGCTGCTAATGGCCTTCATTGTAAACACACAAGTGCCAGTGGCAGAAAGCAGGACTGCGGCCGCTTTCAGCAGTTAAATAGAGGAGATGGGATATTTACTGGCTCAGGTCCTGAAGTGCCCTCTGTGCTCCTAGGGCCCACGGGCAGCCGCCTTCCCTGCCTAATCATAAAGACGGCCCTGAAGCTCATGATACGCGACGTCCTTCACGAGCTACACATCGCTGACCTTAAAAGTAGGGAGTGGTCATAACACTGTGACTAAACTGTGTATCGGCCTGTTATTGGCACGACTCTTTTCTTGCATAATCTATTAAATATATTTGTTCAAAATGTTTTTGAAACAATGTTTGTTTCTTAAACACTATGACGCTTTTATGTTCTCCACTCTGCTCTCTATACACCAGTCAGTCATGACAAAACAAAATGAACAGTCAGTTGTGATAGAAGCAGGAAAATGGGCACGTCTAGAGAAACTTTGACAAGGACCAAATGTGTTGGCTAGGCAAGCCTGTCTTTTTTGATGCCATTCAAGAGCTATTATAGCACCAATTTTAGAAGTAGTTAAGCTGGCTTCAAAAGTAAGGTGTCAGGACACAAACAGGACATGTATGACAATTGTCTAGGTGTAAGACCTTCTTTGTTGCCCATAGTAACCAATCAGAGCTCCCCTTTTATTTCATATTGTGCTTTGAAAAATGAAAAGAGCTCTGATTGGTTGCTATGGGCAACAAAGAAAGTCTTACACCTAGACAGTTTTCATACATGAGGCCCTAAGTGCATTGCAGATTGCTGCATATGTGGCAATATAGCTGGAGATTGATCAGAGCGCCCATGATGACTATTGAAAGAGCCTAACATGAGCATGTGAGCTAAAAATATATTTTACATGTTATATTTTATATCATATACATATATGTTGTTTCTTTCTACCTCTTTCACTGGGTAAAGCTTAGAAGGTAACATAGTACTGTTTTGCTATTGAGTTCAAGCAATACAAGTTATTAAAGGGTTTGTCCACTTTTTATTATATACAGGTGTTAAAAATTCTGCTTTACACCTCTTTATACCAATGCAGTAGCCCCTTGTCTAAACAAAAATGGTACAGTTCACATTCCTAGTAGCTCACATGGAGTAAGGGTATGTTCACACGCTGTTTTGGATCTGTTTTTTAGCAGAAGAGAAACTGCATCCAAAATGCACGCATTTTGCATGCATTTTTGGATGCGTTTTTCGGATGCTTTTTTCAATAAATATACACAGTATACACGAGATAAAATGCAGGTAAAGAACTTGAGACTTCACAAATGATTTTTGAACTTTTGAAATTTTTGAAACTGTTTGAACTTTAGTAACCCAATGACCTACATTTTTACTTAGAGTGGAAAGTGGTTAAGTAGTAGTGTAAGAGGAAGCCCAATAGAGGACGCTACCAGCATTTAACATGTGTTTTAGAGGAAGCCCATTAGAGGGCGCTACATTTTACATGTGTTTTAGAGGAAGCCCAGTAGAGGGCGCTACCAGCATTTTACATGTGTTTCAGATGAAGCCCATTAGAGGCCACTACCAGCATTTTACATGTGTTTCAGAGGAAGTGCAATTGAGGGCGCTACCAGCATTTTATATGTGTTTCAGAGGAAGCCCAATAGAGGGCACTTCCAGCATTTTACATGTGTTTCAGATGAAGCCCATTAGAGGGCGCTACCAGCATTTTACATGTGTTCCAGGGGAAGCGCAATAGAGGGCGCTACCAGCATTTTACATGTGTTTCAGAGGAAGCCCAATAGAGGGTGCTATAAGAGCATTTTACATGTGTTTAAGAGGAAGCCCAATAAGGGAGCTACCAGCATTTTACATGTGTTTAATCTTATAAATCACTTTTAATATGCATTGAATGATATCAAAGCAGTTTTTTAGTATAGAATGGGTGTTTATAGAAATTATAGATGTTTTAAATAATACATTTATTAATGTTTTAGATAAATAGTTTATTATAGAATGTTGAGTGGTTTTAGTATTATACTGAAACCATTCATCATTCTATAATAAACTATTTATCTAAATCGTTAATAAATTTATTAATTAGCGATAATTTATTTATTAGCGATCACTCATCTGAACGGAGATGCGTGTTTTACATTGAAACCAATGTAAATTAAACTGCACATAGTTAGTAACATTTTTTGGTTCTGTTTTGGGTCCGAAAAACGGATCAAAAAACGGATCTGGAAAACGTTGTGTGAACATACCCTAACTGCATGGAGTAAACATGCTGTCAGTCATGTGACCTCTTGGCAGTCAGTTAGCAGCAGTTACATGACATCTATGGAATAATTATTATAAGTACGGTTATTCCAGAAACTTCTTCACAGTGTGAAATTATTTCTTTAACTGCTGTCTCCCTAAGTGATATCATATTGTTAATAAAGTTAATTGTTAAAAAAGAGACTGTTTTTAGTTAATATCACATTGTTTTTAATATTGTGAACTGTAATACAAAGCAGAAGGATAAGATAGAGAAAAATGTGCGGCGTCTTCTCCAAAAATGCACATGATAAGATGCTGCTGGAGGAAGTAATGCTGGAGAAGTTCTGCTCCTCAATAATCTACTGTTACCTGGATACTAGGGGTCATATGACATACGTGTTGGGTCACATGACTGACGCCATGTTCAGTTCATACAGTTAGTCCATGGGAGTCATTACTATGCACTGCAACGTGGGCTGTTCCTTTTTTTTTTTAGATTGGGGCGTGATAATAGTATGATATACAGATGCAGCTTAGTTTGTGATATAATGGCTTTCCGAATTATCTGATCTGAGATCACAACGAAAACCACTGAAAAATCTTGAAAAAGTATTCAAATCTGTAGTTTATTTTTGCTACATCTTTAACTCCTTAACAACCTCTCACTGTCTTTTGACGTCAGCTGGTGTGGGCTGTTTGTCTGCAGCGAAATTTTTTGGTGTCTCTGCAGACATCGGAGACCTCCGCATCCCGGTGCTTTAACCCTTTGATTGCAGAGGATAGTCACCGCAGCGAAATCAAAGGGTTTCCCTGCTCTGTTGGGTGATCGGAATGCCCGGTGACCCGACAGAGCCCGGGGACAGCTGCACAGTCAGCCATGGGAACCTAGAGTGGCCCCAGGACTGTCTGTGTAACAAGCCAGTGACCAGGAGAGACTGTGTACTGTCCTGATCACTGCCTGTGTCAGACTGACACAGATTATATTGTATTACCATATATGAATATGCCAATACATCACTAAGTGTAAAAAAAAAAAAAAAAATGTAAAACAGTTATCCCTCAGGGGATTAAAAAAAAAATTAAAAAAAAAAAAAAACAGAAAAAGTGTAAACAAAATGAATAAAAAAAATAAATAATAAAATAAAAAATAAATATTTAATAAAAAATAATTGTGCATATATTACACACACAAAAAAAACATACACATATTAGGTATCCACACGACCGTAATAACCTGTAGAATTAATCTAACAAGTTATTAAGTGTGAAATATGAATGGTGTAAAAAAAAAAAATAAAAAATCTGCAATTATTTATGAGTGAACTTAAACTATTCCCCCATAAAGTACAACTTGTCTAGAATAAAATGAGGCCTCATGCAACTGCATCATTGAAAAAATTAAAAACTGTTGAAACGCAAGGAGACAAAAACTAAAAAACATTTCTGGTCATGAACTACTTTTCAGGCATTCGGCTTAAGGGGTTAAGCAATACATTAAAATCAATATAAAGTGGACAACCCTTTTCTAGATGCCGACTGCCTGTTGACTATAATTCTGTATAGATGTTCTAGAACGTCAGTGCAGAGAGTGCAGCTGAACACTATTTGTGCAGCTGCACAGGTAGAGAGCTGGCTAACAATGAGAAGACAAGTATGGTTTTACTGCTCCTGTCTTCTCGATCGTTGTATATACAGCACTCAATGATCGCTGGATATACAGATGACTAAGAAGCCGGATGCATCCTACACGTGACGTACGGTTGGTGGTTGTAGTTGCTGCTGGGTCTTAACAGACACAGATCAGCTTTGCAGTAACTTTAAGGGACTGTATTTCCCGTGTAACTGGTGCTAACATATCAGTCCCAGTTACAAGGTAAATCAGCCCCCCAAAAAAACTTATGTAAAAATGCTCCCAGAGGTCTTTTTCTGACCATATGAGAGGCACAATATGGAAAATGAAATAAAAAAGCTCAGAAATACAAAAATTAGATGCTATTAAAAAAACACTGACAGCCCAAACTGCGACTTTTAGGCTAGGTTCACACGGCTTAACTGCAGGACGTAATTACGCCCCGCAATTACGCCGTGTGGACGGAGGCGGGGCGGGAGCGGGGGAGTGAGCGGGGGGCCGGCACCTTGCCGGCCCATAGACAATCATTGCTAGCGGCGCGTATACGCCGCTAGAAAATGACATGTCGATTATCTCCCCGCCCGACGGATTCGCTGGGCAGCGAGAGGAGACGTAATCCATAGTTCTCTATGAGAACTGTGGATTACCGTAATGAATGGGCCGTTTTCAGCCCGTAACTTGAGCACTTCGGCGCGTAATTACAGACCGAAATACGGCCCATTTTAAGCTGTGTGAACATGGCCTAAGCCTCACCCCGACAAGCCTAAAAATTATCACCTATATATAAACATCTGTGAGAAGTGACACATTTACAAAACGTTTATATTGCCACTTTTAGGCTGTGTTCACACAATGTTTTTGTGATCCGTGCGATTTCCATAGCTTTCAGTGACAAAAGAGCATCGCTGTTCTCACGAGAGAACACTGATGCGCTTTTGAGAGTTTTCCTCTGCTGCGTTTAGCGGATCCGTGTTTAGAAATGACATGTCATTTCTTGTTGCGTTTTATGCAACAGAAGTCACCATAGGAAACAATGGGATCCGCTTTTGTGATGCGGAAAGCAGATCCCAAAGCGCAGCAGAGATCTGCTTAAGGTTTTGATCTGCTTTACATGGGGAAAGCGCAGTGGGATGACATAAGAAGTGAAATTGCGCAGGCGCATTGGAGAAGTGTCATTAGGTCCTGGCAGTGAGCGGTGCTCCCGAGGTGGTGCCGGCAGGGAGAGGGGGAGGGAGAGAGAGAGAGATCTAAAACGTCATGTGAACACAGCCTTACTGTTAAAAAAAAAAAAAAAAAGATATATGTGAAAAAGACACTTTTATTTACTATTTTACCTCATTATTTAAAAAAAAAAATTACATAAAAATAAAGTCTAACATATCACGAAGAAGTGGCAAAAAATAAGTAGAATAGTGTGATAAAGTTTTAAAGCATTTAAATCTGCACGTACTTAGGAAAAGAAAAAGGTGTTTGGTCAGGAAAGGGTGTAAACAGCCCAATTAGGGACTGCTTAGGATCCCCCTAATGGCAATTTCAGGCAATCAGAAAAACAGAGCTCTAATCACTATGAACATATACTTGCCAATAATTATCACATGGTTTTAAATGTAATTTAAGAGAACATAACCTCATGTATGTAAGTGACCAAATTATAAGCGAGTTTCTGAAAACGCCTTAGGTTCCATAGTACGGCTCTTAAAATGAGATGATTGTAGCATCATGAAGTCATTATGCAATGCATCCAATTAAAGTGGATGAAAAACCTCAACCTTATCTTTAGTGCATAAAGGATTAATTGGAATTGATTTGACGAGGAGGACATCCCTGTAATTGATAAGGTGAAATGATCGGTAAAGACCTTGCACTAGAACATTTCTTTTCAAACTAAACCATGCACGACAGGTGAATGATGAATATATTAGGGTAAATGGGATTTTCCTATGGATTGTCAATCAAGATGGTCTTCCACTTTGGCTATAGTTATTTGGTGTCCACATATGTATATATGCTATGTAACCAGTTATAGTAGCTCCTGATTTTACTATACTTGTCACAATCTCCTAATATGCTGAAACAAACCTTATAATAATTCTTCATTATAGCTTTACTTGTTGTGCACAGTACTAAACCACTATTCCATGCACTATCATTGTCAATTACAGTAACCATTTGTTGGAATTTTGTAAAGGGTTTTACTGGCTCGGTTTCAAAATCTGATCCTCATGTGAGCTTTTCACACCATTCGCTATAATTAACCTTTAACTCTATTGCATTGCAGGGGATAAATCAAAATTACATTTTATTAATGACAATCTCAATCAGGTGAATTTGTAATGTCCAGAATGATTTATGTATAGATTGAAGTAATGTTCTGAGCCCAGACTTTGAGTATTATATATGACAAATGTAAATTACATCACTCAATGCATCATGACTTTATTGACATCTTTATTTAGAGGGGGTTCCCCATCTTAAGTGTCTAACATATATTCACAGAATATGCTGTAAATGTCTGATTAATGCAGGTTCCACATCTGTGACTCACACCTACTCCTAGAATGGGAGTCCCCCACCCTGCAACATAGCAGAGGGTTGACTATATTTCATTGGACACCCGAGAATATTTGTCAGAAGTTAAAACTGAATCCATCAGGCATTTATTGCATATCCTATGAACATGATATAAAAAGTAAACGGGGTTGTCCACTTTATAATGTCTTTATAATTCCTTTACATATTATGTATAGAAAAGGTAATCATACAATTATCTAATATATATATATGTATTAAAAATGATGTCCCTGTACCTCTTTTATACCAGTATAGTAGGCCCCTATATAAAAAAATGTATACTCCACATTCCTGTCCATAGTAATGGTTCCCATGCACAGGAATGTGGACTGTACCATTTTTTCTATATTATTTCTATATAGGAACCTTCTGTTTTGGTATGAAAGAGCTACAGAATTTTTAATGCATGTATAATTTCCTACAATATACATACTGAATAAAAACACCAAAAGTGAACAACCCCTTTAAGAAGTATATCTGACTAAATAATTTTTGTTATTTTCCTTCTCTGAGTTTCAGTTGTCACCTGATAAAGCTTATTATTCAGGTAATAAGAAAATATTGGGAACATATTCTTCAACATCTGCTCCAATTGCAAATAAGGACACCTGATCCTTGTCAATGGCTGAGAAGGCTCCTTCTATAGCTTGGTTGTAAACATATCAGCTGCTATGGGGCCTGGAGATTGAGGAGGCTGACTAAGTGCAAGAACAATGTACCTATGTGTAGGAAATAACAAGACTTTCTGCTATCTAGCACTACTGTGTGGGCTCTCTGATACATGGCACCATACTTATAATTATTGCTACTCATGCTGCTATTCAGGTTTCCTATTATTAGGTGAAAGGGCCTAGCTCTTTTTACTGTGAGGTCCTGTGAATTCTATTCACACTCCTGACTGAAGATGATCATTTGAGGACTGATTTGAGGACCAAGAAGGAAAATTGAACCATCATGTGCACTCTTTGCTAGCAAGGTTCACTTAGAGGATTATTTGTCCTTCCTTACAAGAAGATCCTCCTTTCTCCATGTTTATCAGATGCCCTGAAATAAAGAACTCAGTCAGATTACAGCTAATATTTAAAAAGATAGCTCAAAAGATCACTTATTGGAAGAGTTAATGATCAAAAAATTAAAAGGGAGCTCTGATTGGTTGCTGTAGGCAACAAAGAATGTCTTAGACCTACACAGTTGTCATACATGTCCCCCCAAATGTTTGTAACAGCATGAAGCATTGTGATACATTTAGACTGTACAATCTTAGGAAGGGGAAAAGTCTCTCCTTGAGGAGAGCCACCAATAAATTGGTCGGTGTGAGGGTTTATTTGCCATTCAGACCTCACTGACTGTTTTGTATAAAGCAAAGGCTTATGGGAAAAGAGCTGAGGAGCTCCACAGCGCACTCTATTGGATGTAGTCATCCTCAGTTCACATGTAGCTCGCAGGAGCCTAGCAATGTGAAAGGGATTTGAGCCAAACCAGTTAAGTTCAACTACAGACAGCTGTTTCGAGGTATTTGCCCCTCGTCAGTGCAGTGTAGAACTTACTGGTTGGCTGGGTGAGAGGAAAGAGTGGCTTAGAAAGGGGAAAAGTCTCTCCTTGAGGAGAGGAACCAATTAGTTGGTCGGTGTGAGGGTTTACTTGCCATTCATACCTCACTGACTATTTTGCATAGAGCAATGGCTTATTGGAAAAGAGCTGAGGAGCTCCACGGCGCACAATCTTAGGAAGACATCTATGAATTCTCCTATGACATTTTTGTGCCTTATTGCCGGTTTTATAGATGTGTGAACAGGCGTATGGCCAAACTTGGCGCAATGTGCGCCTGATGACTCATTTTATTCCGCCAAAATTTGGTGCAAAATTGCCATACAAAGTTTGGTGCATGTCACTCTATGTACCAATTTTGATTGTTATGTGCCAAGAATGTTTGGCGAATAACACTGTCATTCATTCTGTCCTATTATACACTCATCTATATCTATTTAGAACTGGTGTGTTGGTGCCAAATTACAGAGATGGTGCAAGTTCATAAATGTTGCCCTTAGTTTACACTCACTAAGGGAGACATGTATTGAAGGGTTTTTCAGCCTTTCCTGGCATAAAATGCCCCATAGTGAGCAGTGTGTGATGTACTGTATAAAGTACCAAACAAATGTGTTAAGCGCATTGTTCACAAAACTCGACACTTTTTAATGCCCCTAATATGTGGGGTCGTTCTGGGGGTGTCGTACACTCGTAATATTAGAGACATATATGAATACAGGTCGTTTTAACTAGGCGCATTACTGCTCAAACAGGCAGACCTATTTTAATGTGGTCTACCTGAGCCTGAGGAGTTTAAGTGGTGCTAGATTTGCTATTAGGGCAAAAAATTACCATTATTTCTCCACTTATACCAGTACAATAATAAAAAGTCATTTCTGATAATTATCAAACTATATCAAATTAAATTATTTAAATTTAAAAATATAAAATTAATATAAAAACACATAATATCCCAAAAATATCAAAATATTGCCTATAAAATATATTTAAAATTAATAGAATCTAAAACTAATTTTACATTAAATAACCCACTGATGGTGTTCAGATTTTTTAATTTTTACTCCATTAAATTTGAAATGTATTTTTGCTGCTCTCACCCTTTATTCTATATAAGGCAAGAGCCAGCATACCACAGGTCTTACTGGGACCTGTGGTCCACCATGCAGGATCAATACCATAGTTTCTATTCACTGATGCTATTCTAATGACTTTTCTTTTATTTCCAGCCTGTCTATAGCCTTTATACATGTTTGGTGCATTACTAATGCCCCAAAGTTCCGTAATGCGCCTAACACATAGGCGTGATCGTCAAACTTAGACGCCATTTGAAATCACACAAAAAACACTATCATACATTCAGGTACATTATACACTGAAAATGAGACCTGATAATTCACTTTGAAGCGCCTTCCTTCATACATGTTTCCCTAAATGTCATACAGCATTGGTAAATTTGTCCAAGTGTCTCCCTGTTTAAAGTTTTCTCAAAATACATTGTAACTTGTTAATTTTCATGTTATGTTCTTTTTCATAAGTTCAAGAGAAATGTAGTTTACAGGAAATGTAACAAACCTTTTCCTCAGCACCTGCAGATCAGCATGGGATCTATAGTTCTGCTAAGACTCATATGTGTTAATGAGCAGGCAGCCCTTTTAATCTTGCACACTTAAATCGCAAATGTAAAAAAAAATGCTTATATCAGCCTTTGCATTCTATCTCTGTATATTGCTATGTGAATGTGTATGGATACTATTTGAAACAACTTTTTGAAAATATACCAGAATGCACCATTCTGAAAATGACTTTTATTTAAAAAAACATGTAAAAAATGTAACCATTTTTACCAACCTTTTTTCTTACTCAAAATATTTTACTAATTTAACCAGTGAATTTACATTTTCTGAGCTGAAACGCCTGGCCTTATGGTCATATGCTATCCTCTCTGAGAGCACGATATGATAGAATAAGAGAAACTGAGCTTTGTGATATTTAGGTTTATATGACTTGGAGCAGAATTTCTTAGGAGAAAGCACAGAAAATACTGACCAAACTCTATAAGAATAGACAGTGGAAGTCCTGCTAACCCTGTGGAAGTTGTGCACTGGTTGGGAATTAGGCTTGGGCTTTAAGATGGCATTTAGTTACATGTGAGTCAGTGATATTATCTAATTCATACAATACCTCATTATTTCCCTGTAGGGCAAGAATACATGATTGGAGTTCTTGCAATTGTGACAAATTGTCTTTAATTTTTTTCTCATTTTAGCAAAAATTGAAGCTACATGTCATATAAAGTCAAATGTTACACATTGATTGGATGTCACTGGTGACCAAATGAAAAAAAAAAAAATAAAGCCCTAGACTTAAATTTGAAATGAGCAAACTCTTAGGTGTACTTAATATGAAAATGCTAGTTAAATATGTACAGGATTGATTTTTGTGAATTAATTTTAATGATCTTTTGGGCTAAATGGGAAATGAGTCGTTGACCAGTTCATATAAATGCATCAAAATTGCATTGAAATGTGGAACTTTCGGCTCTCTCTTAGATAAAATTAAGGAATGTAATGATGTAGGGCTATTCATCGGGATGTGGATGACCTGTTCAAGATAAAGGTATGACAATAGAACTCTTGTTAAAGTTCAGATTTTAGTTAGTGCTACAGCAAATTTGTATCCATTTTAATGCTATCATTCGGGAGATCCCTCACTATATGTTACTAGATTGCAATTAAATCCAAGGCTGACCATGACAATCGTATAAGCCTCTTCCCAGCATAGTTAATACTGTAACTGTCAACCAGTGCAATTGACAGTTTTATTTCCGATGCTGCCTGCTCAGTGACATATCCTAGTGTTTCTTGGTTGTCATTTTATTGTGGCTGGAACAAACTATAACTGTGCCCTAATAAAGCATGGTCAATAATATTTGAAATAATGTCATTCAGTTGTGTAAAGTTTTTGCTTAAAGAGAGTAACATAAAGTGAGACTTAAGGGCTATGCTATGGAAAAATGAAAACAAGTTCTAGAGAAGAAAACATAGTAACCTATGGGCAAAAAAGTGAGTTTTAGAACTAATCAGTTTTCATACATGTGGCCCTAGGTGTCTGAAGGAACCTTTTAGCCTTGAAAAATGACTGGAGATTTTAAGCCAAAATGTAACTCTTCCATAATGAAGTGTCTGCCTTCTACAGACAGCTGTGTTTATCAGAACACAGCAGCATACAGGCTGGGTGAGAGGTCTTTAACGTAGGGCTACAGGGTTAAAGCTTGTTCATTAGAAGAGCAAAAGGTGTAGGGAGACGTATGGTGCGGCCACACGGCATAGACAAAATGGCGGTTAGATTCTGTCTTAACAATCCAGACTGTAGTTTGTCTTTTGCATGGTTTCGGGGTGCGGTTCTGTCCGCGGTATGCATATTTGCGCGTCCCCCTCAGCCATTGAAATGCACATCTTCCGTCTGAAAGCTGAGCGGAAGATTGAGCATGTTCCAAATTTTTCAGAACGCTGACGGCATAAAAATCCATCTGAAAATTCGCTCAGAGTAGACTACTGAGCAGATTTTCAATCAAAGTCTATGTGAATGGTTGACAGTTGGTCTTCAGACGGTTTTCAAATCCGAACACCATGTGAAAATTTGTCTGAAAACTTTGTCATGTGGACGTACCCTTATAGTTCATGCAATGCTCCCTGGGACAATCAAATATGCAAACATGTTCTAACTTAAATCTTCTGCAGCTATGTTAACAAGCCTCTCACCCAGTCAGCTAGAACCCTGCTCTGACAAAGAGCAAACCCCATAGAGCTATGTTAACAAGCCTCTCACCCAGTCAGCTGGAACCCTGCTCTGACAAAGGGCAAACCCCATAGAGCTATGTTAACAAGCCTCTCACCCAGTCAGCTAGAACCCTGCTCTTACAAAGGGGAAACCCCATAGAGCTATGTTAACAAGCCTCTCACCCAGTCAGCTAATACCCTGGTCTAATAAGAGGGAAGCCCCCTAGATCTATGTTAATGGCCTCTCACCCAGTCAGCTAGAACCCTGCTTTGACAAGGGGCAAACCTCCTATAGCTATGTTAACAGCTTCTTACCCAGTCAGCTAGAACCCTCTGACAAGTGGCAAACACCATAACAGCTGTTAGCAGATGGGAGTTGCTGTCTTTGCTTAAAATGCCTAATAATGTTACAAGGCTTTTTAATGAACCAGACATGCCTGGGGGGGACACTATTTCCAATAGACCTAGCTCTGTTCCCTAGAACCTATTCGCATACCAGGTATGTAAAACATTGCAAAGGTTAGCGCTTCAATGGAATAGAAATATTCTTTGGAAGGAAAATCATGAATGATACATTGTTCATAGATGGTTGACGACTATTGTAAATGATTAGATTAACTATAGCCTGTATCTTTAAATGTGTTCCTAGCTTTGAATATTAACACAGTGTTGGAATCTCATCTGCACTCAGCATTTCTTCACAAGGCTTTTATAAATCCAATGGAATTTACCAGTGCACTAAAACTAATGTGTTCCTGAGATCAAAGGTCCTAGTTAAGGTTACAGATGGGACCAGCTCTGGAAACAGCAGGCTGCATTACAGACTAGACAGGATATTTCACAACATTCAATAATAATGTTTAATTATTTCACGATCTATCACTATGCAGGAACAGATGTTGTCTTAGGTCACCTCACAAATTGATGGAATATGCAGAAGACTAACAAAGAGAACCCTGTTTACCTCATACTGTGTAAACTGACTTCTATGTAAGAGGCTCACTTAATATTTTATAAGGGAAATATTTCTCCACGTGTGCAGCACTTTTTGAAGGAAAGAGGTGTTAAATGATGTCACTCAGGAACACAGGATATTTCCCATTGCAGCATGCTATGTAAACAGACGGCATTTCTACCATTAAATATTAATAGGCTTTATTTCAGTGCAGCCATTTACGAGAGCAATAAGCTTTACCTATGTTATTTTCTATATATTTTTTTTTCAAATGTGTTTAATCAGCGGGAAAGCATTGTTATTACAGGAACTATACACTGAGGTCCTAAGCTGTGCACAACCCATGGGACCATTTGGCAACAACACAGTGTTGGCAAAGCTCATTCCTGCCTGGGGAAGAGGAAGGGATTGTTCTAGACATTCCCATCAGGTCATCAGTAACAATTTAACATTTTATTTTTAAAGCAGAAGAAACTGTAATATCTGTTCTACATTGTAAAGCCGTGAAAGATGGAGTCTGTGACAGGACAATTTTGTTTGCTGAACAATTAAATCTAAAATCACATAACCTTGACTTGTTTTTTTCTTCTGTAAAAAGAAGTTGTTTTATTCATTATCCCATTAGTTCAATGAAAACTGCTTAGTACAGAGTCTTTTATCAATTCAGTGCTGTAAATTGCTGTGTGGTCTGGGTCATTGCAGAATGTTTTACTCAAAATACTTATAAATTGTCCTAACCAATAGCAAAGTGTCCCTGAAATGGGAACCAGAGTGTAAGGACAATAGTGTATAGAAGCACAAATGTCAAAGTTGCATGATGGTTGTGCAATAGTCACGATCAGAGAAATATCTGAAATAATCTGGTGTGATATTTATACTAATCATCTAATTTGTTTCATTAAGCTGTCATGGTCCTGTGCATCGTCTACAGTATACAAAAGAGGAATTATACCTCAATCTTTTAAGATTTTAAATAGTATCTATGTGAATTATTACACGACCTATGATTAGTGTTGCACTCTGATTCAGGTCAAGACCTGGTCAAAAATTCAAACTTAAAGGGGTTTTGCCAAGACGGCTGTTCCCTACCTCACACGCTGCCGATGGTCCCCTGGGTCTTGAGATCGGGGCGTTCTCTGCTTGGTTAGTTTTAAAAAACCCGCCCTCCAGATGGCACTTAGTGACGTCATCGCACTGCGAGTCGTGCGCACTCCTGCCGGCATCTGAGAGCTACATAACTAAAAGCAGGGAGGCAGGGAGCAGGACAAAGACCCAGAATATAGAGAAACGTAGAAGACAAGGAGTAAGGGAATGGAGCAAGGAACTAGAACATAGAAAAGTGTAGACATGGAGTAAAGGAGCGTGGCTAAGAATCTGGAGAATCTGGAGAACAGCCAGCACATCCCCCAATCACAGACATTAAAGATTCTGTTCGAGCAGGAAGGAGGGGGGAATTGAGGAGCCGACAGACTGTCCTGGCCGGGAGGGGAGCTACTGCGCATGCATGTCAGGCCGTGTTCGTTCCTGAGGGGGCTTCAGAGGAAGAGTAATGAACCACGCAAGTGCGGCCAGACAGGTAGGAGGCTTAGAACAGGTCAGCTCCAATGACAACCAGCTGTACACACTGATAAGGTAACGAAAGCTGCAGCTGTGGCACCTTACACTTTTTTTAATGACATGCAATTAGGAAAGTGCCAAACTTATGATTTCTAAGCATCCCACGCCGACTTTACATGGTGGCAATACCCCTTTAATTGAATTTTGGGGAAAGAGTTAGGTTATGTTCACACAGCTTATTTTGGGGAGCATTTTGTCATGTATTGAGAGTGTACTGCGCTCTAATATGAGCAAAATCCGCCCTAATCATTATGGTAATCCACAGGTCTCATAGAGAACTATGGATTACGCCTCCTCTCCCCAGGCATATAATCCGATCATATTGAATGCGCGGGGAGATAATTGACATGTCATATAATGCATTTCTATGGGGCCCGTGGGCTGCACCCCCCGTACTGTATGCCCCGCAATTAAGCCGTTTGAACATACTCTTTGGGTTAGGGTTTTTTATGTGGTTTTAGGGGCTAAATTATCTTTCCATGGCACTCCTTTTAACAAATGTCATGGTAACCAGCAGCGAGATCGGATGAGATGTTGGACTTTGTCCTGTAAAGTATCACCACACTGTAGTCACTCAATCAAAGGTACAGACATAGCAAAAATAAATACATTTGACAGATAACGACATCACGGCAAAATATGTTATCTCACCATTTTTAGTGCTTTTCATTGGCTTTGATTTTGAGAAGAAACCAGAAAATATTAAAACAAGGTTGAACTCGGGTTAAACACTGGTACATACATAATTTAACCCATAATACCCAGTAAAAAAAGCAAAAAAAAAAAAAAAACCTAAACTTAACTCATGGTTAGGGTTACAATTAGGGTTAGGGATAGGGTGAGAGAAAAATGGATTATGGGGTGTTGAGAATTTTTTTGGTAGTCTGGTTGAACAAGTGTTAAATGGAACAGGGACCAATTCGAATAAAACTAACTATGATTGTTCTATTTCCAGCATGTTTCTTTATAAAAAAAAAAAAAGATGTTGAAATCTCTGTTTTAATGGAGGACTTAAATGTACATAACATAAGGCTGTATACAAATCATGTAGGAATGCTCAATGAAAATAGCACTGGTGTAGAACACACACAAATGTATTAGGATGCACATCTTCCAGTAGCTGTGCTCCTGAAATTTAAAAAATACACAAGCTAAAAGCACAGTAGAATTCTGCTAAAACTTCCACCACTGGTATAAATTATATTAAAGATGTTTGTGTGTCCAGCCATGGTAGACTAAACCTTGCTAAACCCCACTCTTTTTAAAGAATAGTGACAAGAGTGGCATAAAAATGTAAACAAGTCGTTAATGTTTGTACAACTTTTGTGTGCTAGAAAGATGGTGTGTATCAAGTCACAAGTTACCCCTTGCGTTACGTTGGTCTTTACTAGTACCCACATTCTTATACATTGCTTGCATACAGTGTTTTAGAGCAAGGTTAGCTGTGCTAAATTATAGATACTTTTAAAACTGTTTCTACAGCTATGAAACGGGAATATCAAGAATTTCTAAATGTGTATGGGTGAAAGCTTGTGTGACATATTTGGGAATTAGGGTTTCAGTGGATTTTACGTTAACTCAATGGTTTCTGTAAAATTTTCATTCCTAATTTAAACATTAAAAACTGAAGAGAGAGATTGGAGGTATATCTAGTACTGGTAAAACAACCTGATTATTAAAATGATCTAAAGATGTTATTTTCGCTCTATTCCGTATCTTGCAGGGACAAACAATTACAATAGAGTACATAGAAGTTAAGAGGAACCTGAAAGTTTCAACCTCAGTTGGTCTTGCAGAGGGTTGGGAGTACTTAGGGCCACATGTATGAAACTATTTAGGTCTAAGGCCTCATTCACACGGCTTATTTCAGAACGTATTTACATCGGATTGCCGATCGTAAATACGTTCTGAAATCAGTTGAAAATCAGTTGCAAATAAGTGCCACTAAGTGTGCCACGTATTTGTAACTGATTTCCCGACGGATTCACCATCTCCAATCATTGTAGGTGGTGAATCCATCCGTAAATAATTGACATGCACAGTGTTTTTCCGTCCGGATTGCCGTCGTCAATCCGCGGCGGCAATCCGGCATGGAAATACGCGTCGTGTGAACGACGAGCCATATTTTCTATTGAAATCAATAGAAAATAGGCTGTTACTTATTTCTGACTGATTTGCCGACGGATTGACGATCGTCAATCCGTCGGCAAATCCGCGGCGAAATAAGCCGTGTGAACGAGGCCTAAAACTCACTCTTTTGCCCATAATAACCTATGGGCAAAAGAGTGAGTTTTAGACCTAAACAGGTTCATACATGTGGCCCTTAGTTTGCAGCTGTATTTGTTCTGTGCAGATAAAGGGCTGGTTGCAGAAGGTAAAAGCCCCACCAGTAGAACTGGAATAATGCTTATTCCATGTAATAATATAAAGGTTTTATTGCACAGAGTTGTGTTAAAATGACTGTGTATTAGATCTATATTGCTAGCAACAGACGACACCTTGGTGGCATGGCCTAAAGCTTGTCAATGCTATCATTTTCATATTTCTCAGCTCTAAATAACTAGCTGCTATTTAAAACACGTTAGATCTTAGATAACTGACATTGTTATTTCCCTATGGTTAAAATTAGGGCTGAAATATGTTGCTGATTGAGTAGACAGCACAATATTTGTGCTGTAAATATGAAACCCAAACATTTTTATTATATTGACAACTATGTAATTTATTAATCAATTATTTGGTTCTGTTTACACCCTCAAAAATATTTTCCAATGATATCTTAACCAAGACCAATATAGCGATTAAAGGATTATGAAAGGCTTTCAAATGACAGTTCACTTTCCTGCAGAAAGGAAAATTATCATACATGCTGAGAGAAAGAAAACTTGTGGTAGAAATCTACTGTTTGTTTTAAAATAAATACCCTTACAAGGTGTGTGGCTCATCTAGAAATCCTCAATAAATACTGCAAAGATAGTATTATACACTGGTAGTAATGCATCATATGGAACCAAATTCATATAACCTGTACTGGTAAAAATACAGGAAGAAAGGGACCATGGTACATTCATGTTTGTTGTTGGTTTTTCCAAGTAATTATTTCTTTTGAATTTGTCTAGCATGGGCATAACTATAGGTGTAGCAGCCACTAGCCAATAATGTACAAGAACATTGAATATTTTTGTAGAGAATGAGAAGATTGGTGGCTTTTTGCTACCTAGCACACCTATGTGGGTTCTCTGAAGTGTGGCTTCACTAATTTCACCTTAAAGGGGGTGGTAATTGCAAAAGTCCATGACAGGCAAGTGACCACTGTGGTCTGTGATTGGCTGCATCTGGCTTGTGAACTATGAAAGTTCCGTGCTGCAGCGAGATAAATGGGGAGGCCAACAGGACAAAAGGGGGCATCCAGGAGGTAAGTATGCTTCTTTTCTTCTATTTTTTATCATGCCCCTTCTGACAATTGAAGTTTTGCAAGTCCTGTAAGATCCCTTTAACATGTTGCTACATATGCTGATGTTTCAGTTTATTAGGTGACAGAGTTCCATATGCCTGAGTTCTAGTTAGATCCTTGGTATCTAGTATTATTTAGAAGGTGTTAACCTCCTAATCCAGAAGCAGCACTAATGAATTGGGGATTACATATCACATACTTTTATGGCAGCTAGGTGATATGTAGCAAATAATCTACTATATTTTACTCTGTTAAGTCAGAATTAATGTTGCTCGAGCCTGTGTCAGTTTGTTTCAACACTGTTTTGACTAAACTTGTAAAAAAATTACGGTTCAGCATGTCCCAAACCCGAATTATAGTTCAGCATGTCCCGAATAATGTTTTCAATCTGATCCTAAACCTAACCTTAACCCTAACCTAAAGTTAGGATTAGGATTTCTTACTGGTTTTTGGCAGTTTCAGTCTGGCATCACTTTCATTCCAAACAATATGATATGAATTAGGGTTACCCTAATGGGATGTCAGGCTGGGAGTGATGTTGGACCGAGAGCACTGCCAGCCCAGTTAGGTTAGGGTTACAGTTATGGTTGTTGTTTTTTTGTTGTTGTTTTTTTTGCAATGTATGCCTAAAATTGATTTAGGTCAACACAAATTGAATCACTCAGATTTAGGTTGAATTTGACTTTGTCCAAAATCTGAAGCACAGTATTAGTCAGAAGTTGTACCAAACACCATAACACAATTTCAATATTAATTGGAGCTTGTTATGTTGCACAGCAAAATACATACTGTGAGAGAAAAATGGCAATGTTGGATGGAGATACTATACCTGGAATCTGCATCAGATTTATATTGTTGGATATTCTATGAGCTATTACATTTGTATGAGCTACATATGTTGATATTTTAGGCAGATCAATTTCGATAAAAGTAGAATTGATGGATGTAGAAGCCACACTAAGCCTACTTTTTTACTTTCTTTTCCTTTTCCTATCCTGAGCTGATCTGTCTCCATTATTTATTGTCAATGCTGTGATCATATGTTACCTCATTTCAGATTTACAATAGTGGATTTACCTTATCGTCCTATCCTTTGATGATTATGAAATGAATGTGGAACCAACTTCATATTTATAAAGCACAACTTAAGTGGCCAGTGTAAAAATTTTATTTTTTCAGATTTATTTTAAATATTGCCATTGTATATCCTTTTTAAAAAGAAAAATAGGAAAAAAGGCCAAACAAATGTATTCGGGTGCATTCAGGCATAAACCCCATCACGGGTCGGCTTATAAAAAAGGAAAGGCCTTTGTACATGAAATTAAGCACATACTTTTTTCATTTAACTCAATTTGTGAGTGCATATGATTTTTCGTTTTTCCTCATTATTAAACAGTATATTTTTTAAAAAGGCTTTAGAAAAAACAAATTTTATGGTAGTCACCAAAATACATGGGAATTTGACTGTAAATATCTATATTAATTTTCCATTTCAAATTCAAATACTTTATATTGTACATTTTTACAGTTTGAACTGATTATATAGTTTAGTTTTCTACCATGCATTCATTTCTTGTAAACTTTGGTAAAATAAATAGCAATGTAACTACATAACCCTTGAGAACGTATGTACAGTAATTTATCTATACATTTAATCACCTAAGAGAAAAGAAAAAAAAAAGCATATAAATCTACGTAAAGTAGTTGTGTCAGAAATCTCACACTCAGCATCTTCTAAAGCCATACATGGAAAATCCATGCATTATTAGGCTAGTGTTCATACAGATGTTATCCCTGGCCTCTAATGGATAATTACACATACACTGGTTTTCTAAGGCATGATAGCACCAACATAATTATGCAATAGTCTCTGTGGTTAACACTTCTTCTACTGGATAATTGATCATGCCATTCTGCTGAAATGCAATAACAGAGGTCAGGGTCAAGGTAAAGAGTTGAGTTCAGATACCAGATAGGACAGTGCCTACTAAATGACAACAAATAAAAGATGTGTGTCTTAAAGCTTCTTATGATGTTTAAAACATCACAGATCCTAAAGATTCCGCCTGTTTCAAAGTCAAGTTATGTACATATACATTGCTTGTAGGTTGAGAAATATCAATGACCCTTATATACTTTTGAAAAACGTAGATATCCAGGAAAAATAAGGGCCTGTCCTCCATATTTCTGAAAACTGGTCACCCAATTATCTGAATACAGATAATTATCTACGTAAAGTAGTCGTGTCAGAAATCTCACACTCAGCATCTTCTAAAGCCATGCATGGAAAATCCATGCATTATTAGGCTAGTGTTCATACAGATGTTATCCCTGGCCTCTACTAATGGATAATTACACATACACTGGTTTTCTAAGGCATGATAGCACCAACATAATTATGCAATAGTCTCTGTGGTTAACACTTCTTCTACTGGATAATTGATCATGCCATTCTGCTGAAATGCAATAACAGAGGTCAGGGTCAAGGTAAAGAGTTGAGTTCAGATACCAGATAGGACAGTGCCTACTAAATGACAACAAATAAAAGATGTGTGTCTTAAAGCTTCTTATGATGTTTAAAACATCACAGATCCTAAAGATTCCGCCTGTTTCAAAGTCAAGTTATGTACATATACATTGCTTGTAGGTTGAGAAATATCAATGACCCTTATCTACTTTTGAAAAACGTAGATATCCAGGAAAAATAAGGGCCTGTCCTCCATATTTCTGAAAACTGGTCACCCAATTATCTGAATACAAAACATATAAAGAGGACCTTAAGTATGGTAAATGAATTAAGCAAAAAAGCACTTCCACTAAGGGTGCTTTCACACAGTGTGTTCTTGTATCTTTGATGTGTTTTTTTAATGCATGTTTTGTGCAGGAAGGTACAGCAGTTAATGCTGTACGTTGCTGCACAAAAATCACGGCAAATTAAGCGACAAAAATCACGTTAAAATCACAATTTTTACCGCGATTTTTGCAGTGATTTCTCTGCAGCAATCTACAGTATTAATTGCTGTGCCTTCCTGCACAAAAAATGCATTAAAAAAAGCATCAAAAATACACCAAAAATGCACTGTGTGAAAGAACCCTAACCAAAAAACCTTATTGATCGACAGCTGCAAACTAATCTACAGGTTCAATAAAGATCAAATTCTTGGTAAACGGTTTCAAAAAGTTGGACTTACTGCTTAAGGGCTCTTGCATCTAGTTCATCCTAAACATTTGTTTATTATAATTTTTTTTAAATGTTTGTGTACTACTTTAATAGGATCCCTGTCAATAAAAACATTTTACCTCTGCATGCTTAGAATAGTAATTCATTTTCGGTTATTAGAAAAGAATTAGAAGTGTAAAAATAGTGTAAGGAGGCATAATGAATAGATTAGGGTTTGGTTATAAACTTTAATTAAAGAAGTTGTCCTATTAGGACAACCTTTAGCCATACAATCCATACTCTAAATTGTAGAATATAGTGTCATAGACTCACCCACTTGGGCTCCTCACTCTATAAACTAGACCTAAGAGCCACTGACAAGCAATGGCTTCTGCTCTGGCAGACGATTCATGCATGGTATTAAATGACTTTTTATCACAAACAGTTCCCTGCTGTGACATCTGCAGAAAAATTGAGTAGAGAGATACATGATCCTCTGATTGCTGGGAATGTGTTGACATGATGGGTAGTTCAAGTTATAATCCGCATGGATTCTGACTTGAAATACTCATCTAAAGCCGAAAGAAAGCAATTCCCATTGACCTCAACAGAAAAAAATGTGTTGTAGTTCATACAATGTGCATTTTTGGTGGTCGGTTTTCAAAACCGACGTGCAGAAAAAACTTCAAGCATGTTCATTCTTTGGTCATATTCCATGTGGAGAACACATGGAAATTTATTATTGATGTTAATGGTGATGGCTGTGGTTTTTAATGCGGATCTGCATCCAAAATCACATACAAATAAATAGGACTCATTTATGACTGTAAACCGCGAGTGATGGCAAATCCCAAAAATTACCCTAAATCCACATGTAATAAGTATCTGAAATATGCATCAAAAAAGTGTCAGACGAAGTGGTCTTCAACGGCAGAATCCAACAAGTAAATTTTACTCAGCGTGTGAATATTCCCAAATGGTTAAACAAAACAAGGTGGCAGTTTAGAATCAGATGTTTTTAAGAAACATCTTTTATTTGAGTTTTCACCTTTACCCCTCAGCAAAAAATAAATCTCCGACAATATTTCATCTTCGAGTGACATCTGTTGATCTAATAAATGTCAATAATCATTACAGAAGCGTACACCTTTAACTAATCAATAAAGCCTTAATAAAAACGTCTTTTGGTCTAATGGGAAGGTGTATTCATGATCAATAATTCTAATAAAATACTATTCACATCATTGAAGAAATAGATAAATCCTTCCCCATAGTGGTTGTTAAGATGACTGTTCTTCTCAAGGGCCCAAGGGCCAATATTACTCAAATATATATATGTGTGTTGCAGATGTAGTAGACCTAAACAGAACAGATAATGCACTGTGATATCACGGCCCAGAGTGTTATCTCTACTTTCTCAATGCTTTTCAATGGCCTTTGTTTACAGATGAGAGCAGGTAACACAAAAAGCTGTCACGGTCAAGCTGTACTCTGCTACATCTGTATGTGGTGAAAGCTAAAATTGCAATACGACAAGCAAACAATGTTACTACAAGTTGATTATGTTTGGTCTAATGTAGCCTACAGCTAAGCCACAGAACACACAGTGGTGCTTGAAAGTTTGTGAACCTTTCAGAATTTTCTATACATCTTCAATTTGACCTAAAATGACCTATAAGTAGATAAAGAGAACCAAATCAAACAAATGAGTAATAAATATTAGACTTGGTCATTTACTTATTGAGGAAAATTATGCCATATCACATATCTGTGAGTGGAAAGAGTATGTGAACCTTTCAGTATGAAACCCTTGTTCAGCAATAACCCTAAATGTTTCCAGTAATTGTTAATTAGTACTACAAATTAGTTTGGAGGAATTGAAGACCATTCCTTCTTAGAAAACAGCTTCAACTTTGTTTTTATGCTGTAAGGCAATATTTACCCCTCCTTAAGTATAATTATTTTTCATTTAACCATTTTCTCATTAACGATCTATGACATATGAGCAGATCAGCTGACACCCACGTGTAGCAGCAGTAAATGAAGCCAGCTCAATTTTCTGCTCTCTGACTCAGTAGATGCCGCTGCAATTGTGGACGTGGTGTCTAAATTAATAAGGAACTGTGCTGTGCACCGTTTTTTATTTCAATCGGCACCATTGTGACAAGACTGTAGGGTAACGATCCATCAACATGGTGGCTGGAAGTCTTATGAAGGCTTTCCTCACTGCCATGTCTCTTGTTTTACCACTTCCTTCCTCAGACAGGAAGTGGTAAAACCACTATTTTTATTTACCCTTCTGCTTTGTTTATACAATGCGAATAGGTGAACAATCGACCGTGCCTCCAAGTGGTCAAGTACCTAGGGTGACTCAATGTACAAGTAGAAAAAATAAATAAATAATGTTTAAAAGTGTAAAAAAAAAGTTGAAAAGTTCAAATTACCCCCCTGTTGCCATTTTAGAAATAAAAAAAATAAAATAGCAAAAAAGTTACACATAATTGGTATTGTCACATCCATAAAAGTCTAATCTATTAAAATATAACATAATTTATCCCGAACACTGAACACCATAGAAAAAAAAAATGCCAACATTAGAATTGTGTTTTTCTGGTCATTTCAGATCCTCTAAAAATTGGAATAAAAGTGATCACAAAAGCTGCATCTATCCCAAAATAGTACCAATAAAAAGTACACTTCAGCCCTCAAAAAATGAACCATCATTCAATTCCACAGGTGGAGATTCAAAAAATTAATCAGTTGCAGAAAATGGCACTTAGGTGAAAATTAATAAAATATAGAAGTTTTTGTTACAATTCTGAAACATAATGGAATCCCTACATATTTGGTATTGCCAGATTTGTATAAACCTGTATAATACCAGTAACACATCATTTATACCCAAGAATGAATGCCATAAAAGCAAAACTCCCGCTAACATGGTGCAAGTATATATTTTTTTCACATTTCGGCCCACATATTTTTTTTTTCTGGTTTCCCAATATATTCTACAGTTGAATAACACCATTAGAAAGTGCATTGTGTCCCACAAAATAAAAGCCCTCATATGTCTATATACATGATAAATAAAAAAAGTTATGGCTCTTTGAAAGTGGGGAGGGAAAATTGAACGTGACACAAAAAAATAGGCTGTGATGGGAAGAGGTTAAATAAAAAGCTCTACTGTGGTCTCATCAGTACACAAAACATTGTACCAATAGACTTGTGGCTTGTCCAGTTGATCTTGCAATCCTGTCATGCAAACAAAAGTCCCCTGCATATTTAGAGGCGTACTGTGCTCTAATATGAGCGGAATACACCCCAGTCATTACGGTAATCCATAGTTCCCATAGAGAACTATGGATTATGCCTCCTCTCCCCGGGCGTACAATACGACGCGCGGGGAGATAAGTGACATGTCATTTGTTCACGGCACTTACATGCCATGATTAATGACTGTCTATGGGGCTGCGGGCTGCCAACCTCCCCTCCCCCCCGATCGGCGCGAGCCCCCGAACACCCGGCATAATGGCGATGCATACTGTACGCCCTGCAATTAGCCGTGTGAACTAGCCTAACAAGTTACCTTGGGTTCTTTGTAAACTCTGTTGTTCTACAACCCTTAGGGAATGTAATAATGATCTTGAATTTTCTGCATTTGTTCACAGTCTGTATGACTGTGGATTTTTAGGGTCCAAACTCTTGAGAAATGGTTTTGTAACCTTTTCAATTTGATGTGCATCAGCAACTCCTTCCCTGAAGCCCTTCAACAATGTCCTTTGTTTGTGCCATAATATACTTCTGCAGACTTGTGTTGTGAAGATCAGACTTTTACAGATCCCTGTCTTTAACTAAATGCCGACCGCCCATTGACTACAGGTTGACATCTACTTTATATATGCACTGACATTTTAACCCCTTACCGACATATGACGTATGAGTACGTCATAGCGCCGGTAAGCGGCTTTGAAACGGGATCGCGGCACGATCCTGCTTCACAGCCGCCGGGTGTTAGCGGCGGTGTTTAACCCGTCAGGCGCCGCGGTGAAGCTGGCCGCGGCATCTGAATGACTGAAAAGCGGTGCCGCGCACCGTTTTTCAGCCCGATCGGGACATCAGCGTTAAGATCGCTGAGTCCCGACGGGCTAACATGGCAGCGCAGAGCCTTGTGAAGGCTCTGGTCGCTGCCATGTACCTCTTTGCCCCACTTCCGTCCGCAGACAGGAAGTGGGGAAAGCCCCATCTTTGCATAGGCAATGCATTAGGCTGTATTAACGATCGCATCCTCTAGTGGTCAAGCACCAGAGCGGGACTAAATGTTAAAGTAAAAAAAATAAATAAAAAATAAAGTTTTAAAGTACAAAAAAAAAATATATTAAAAGTTTAAGTCACCCCCCTTTCCCCGCTTTACAAATAAAAACAATAAAATAATAAAAAAGTTACACATATTTGGTATTGCCCTGTCTGAAAAAGTCCAATCTATAAAAATATAATATAATTTATCCTGTATGCTGAACACCGTAAAAGAAAAAAAATTCCAAACACCAAAATTGCGTTTTTTTGGTCATTTCAAGTCACATAAAAATTGGAATAAAAGGAATAAAAAAGTCTCATCCATTTTAAAGTGCTAGCATTAAAAAGTACACATCTGTCCGCAAAAAAATTCCGCCTCACTGACGTTCGTAGGTGTTAGTACAAAAAAGTTATTGGTCGCACAAAATGGCGCCGCAGCGTAAATTTCAAGAATAGAAAATGTTTGGAATTTTTTTACGGTACCAAAACATAATGGAAACCCTATATGTTTGGTTTTGCATAATGCGTAACAACCTGTAGAATACAGATAACACATAATTTTTACCGATGAATAAACTCCGTAAAAACAAACCTCCCGCAAACATGGCGCAAGTACTTTTTTTCACATTTTGCCCCACTTAGAATTTTTTTTTGCCGTTCCCTAGTATACTCTATAGTAATATAAATAACAACATTAGAAAGTACAACTTGTCCCGCAAAATAAAAGCCCTCATATGTCTATGTAGGTGGAAAAATAATAACGTTATGGCTTTCAGAAGAAAAAGATTACTAGAAACACACACAAATAAATAAAACAGACAGTCCAAATTGCAACTTTTTGCAATGCCCCAACAACCCTAAAACTTGATATCACCTTTATATAACAATTAAAAAACTAATTTAGCACCACTTTTAGTGTTTAAAAAGATAAATGAATAAAAAAAAATAAAAAAATAGAAAAACAAACCTTTGTTTTACTTTTTTTAACCATTTGCCCTAATAATAATAATACTAATAAAATAAATCTGTAAAAATTACATAAAAATAAAGCCTTACATGTCATGTAAAAAAAAAAAAAAAAAATCAGTAGAATAGCATTCAAACCTGAACGTACTAAAAAATGAGAATGAGCATGGTCCGGAAGGAAAGTAAATGACCCAGTCAGGAACTGGTTAAATAAAATAGCTCCCTTACGCAACCTAATTTCCATTTACTGAAAACAGCTGACTGTTATCAAATCTATCTGCTAATCCAGAAGGTTGACATATTTTCGCTGATAGGTATGTACTATTGGATCATTTCCTCAGTAAAAACAAAAAAAATATCAAGTCCAATATTTTTGACCCATTTCATTTGGATCTTTTTATCTACTTTTAAGACTTGAAAATTTAGTTTTAGGTCAAATTAATACAGTAATGGATACAATTCTGAATTGTTCACAAACTTTCAAGCCCTACTGTATCTAAATACCTTTTTGCAAGCATTTAGCCACATAGATACAGCAAAGGGCTTTTTCTTAAATGCAGCCTCATTTGTAAGAGTTGAAAAACTGTTCTATTCCTGCTTTCTTTCTCCTCCTACTCTTTTTTTCTCCATAACTTCAATTTATCTAGTCATGTCTGACTGTTATTATTCAACATTTTTATCACTTTTAAAATACTGTCTCAAATTATATAGTTGCAATATTTTTGTTCTATTAAATAAAAAAAATATTAATGGATGTAGCATAATTTCACATAAAGCATTAAATACAAGAATAATATAGCTTTCTTTTTTTTACAGGTACATCAGTCACCAAGGTAACAGCAACAGATGCAGATGACCCAGTGTATGGAAACAGTGCAAAACTGGTTTACAGCATATTGGAAGGACAACCCTATTTTTCTATTGAACCACATACAGGTATGTCTGTAACATAAAACTAAAGAGTTACATTGAACTTTAAGTTCTTGTCCCCACGGCAAAGGTTTGCGGCCAGTTTTTCAGATGGTTTTTGCAAACCGTCTGAAAAACTGGCCGCAAACTTTTACATGGGGCTCTATGGAAAACCTGTGCAGCAGTTCCCACTGCATGGGTTTTCCACCCGGCGTTTTTTCCGACCGCCGGCCGGCCGACCGAAAAACATTCTACTTGTTCATTCTTCCTTCCGGTTTTCAGACGGAATATGAACAAGTTAATGTGAAGGGGGCGGGCTGTTCTCCGCTAATCGCAGAGAAAAGCCGTCCTTCTGCGGCCGTGTGCATGGCACAAAAAACGGACAAATACCGGTTGGATAAATTGACCGGTATTTGTCCTGTGCCATGTAAACGGCCCCTAAGAGTTATGACTTGTACGATAATTTTCTAGTACATTTTCTTTATGATTGTGAGGGTACCAGCAATCTATATGCCCCAGCTTTTACAGATGTAGCTAAGATAAACTTGACAGATAATGTACCATGACAGTAAGGCACAAAAAGTTATCTCAACTTTGTTAATACTTTTCATGGCTGTTGTCGCAGCCTCTACATATTTAGCAGATATAAACTTGACAGATAATATACCATGATATTAAAGCACAGAAAGTTAACTCAACTTTTTCAATTCTTTTCATGGCTATTGTTGTGATCTAATAAACAAGCTTGTTAACTACTTCCACTTACGATCAGCCTTTATCTTAAAGCAGCTTTGATCTCTAATAAAGGATCAGAGCAATAGTGCCCTACAGTATAAGGAAAACAAAGCATATACAAATTATGTAACTGTTTATGTAAATTGCAACCACAATCAGCGCAATCCATAGTGGCTCAGTGGTTAGTACTGTTGCCTTGCAACACTGGGGTACTGGGTTCAAATCCCACCGAGGAAAACATGTGAGGAGCTTGTATGCTCTTTTTGTATTTGCATTTTCATTTTCCCGTCACACTTCAAAAAACATACTGACAAGTTAATCTGGAATTCAAACTGATCCAATGTTACAGGGACCAATGTGAGTAATGACAATCTCTGTACATTGCTGTGTAAAATAATTATGCTATATACAGTATCTCACGAAAGTGAGTACACCCCGCATATTTTTGTAAATATTGATTTATATATTTTCATGGGAACAACACTGAAGATATGACACATTGAGACAGTGTAAAGTAGTCAGTGTCCAGCTTGTATAACAGTATAAATTTGGTGTTCCCTCAAAATAACTCAACACAAAGCCATCAATGTCTGCACCGCTGGCAACAAAAATGAGTATGCCCCTAAGTAAAAATTGACAAATTGTGCCCAAAGTGTCAATATTATGTGTGGCCATCACTATCTTCCAGCACTTAATTCTCTTCTTCCAGCATCTTAATTCTCTTGGGCATGGAGTTCACTAGAGATTCACTGGTTGTCACTGAAATCCTCTTTCACTCCTCCCTGATGACATCACGGAGCTAGTGGATATCAGAGACATTGCGCTCCTCCACCTTCAATTTGAGGATACCACACAGATACTCAATAGGGTTTAGGACTGGACACGTTTGGCCAGTCTAGCACCTTTACCTTCATTATCTTTAGCAAGGCAGTGGTCGTCTTGGAGGTGTGTTTGGTGTCGTTATTATGTTAGAATAATGCTCTGCGGCTAAGTTTCTTAAGGGAGGGGATCAGGCTCTGCTTCATTCTGTCACAGAACATGTTGACATTCATGGTTCCCTCAATAAACTGTAGCTCTCCACAGTCAGCAGAACTCATGCAGCCCAAAACCATGACATTATCCCCAAAAAGCTTCACTGGTTGCCACCACACACACTTGACACCATCTGAACCGAATGAGTTTATCTTGGCCTCATCAGATCACAGAACGTGGTTCCAGTAATCCATGACCTTAGTTTGCTTTTCTTCAGCAAACTGTGTGTGGACTTTATTGTGCATCAACTTTAGAAGACCCTTCCTTCTGTGATGACAGTCATCCAGACCAATTTGATGCAGTGTGCGGCGTATGGTTTGAGTACTGACAGGCTGACCCCCACCCCTTTAACCTCTGCAGCAATGCTGGCAGCACTCATATGTATTTTGAAAAGACCATGTCTGGATATGACGCTGAACATGTGCACTCAACTTCCTTGGTCGACCATGGCGAGACTGTTCTGAGTGAAACCTGTTCTGTCTAACCACTGTATGGTCTTGGCCACCATGCTGCAGCTCAGTTTCAGGGTGTTGTCCATCTGCTTATAGCCTAGGCCATCTCTATCTAGAGCAACCACTCTTTTTTTAACAGATACTCAGAGAGTTATTTGTCATGAGATTCCATGTTTAACTTTCAATGAACAGTATGAGAGCAATCACCCCAAATTTAACATACCTGTTCCCCATTCACACCTGAGACCTGGTAATGCTATCAAGTAACATGACACCATGAGAGAAAATGGCAAATTTGACATAATTTGTCCATTTTTACTTAGGGCAGTACTCAATTTTGTTGCTAGACATTGATAGCTGTCTGTTAAGTTATTCTGAGGGCACACCAAATTTGCACTTTTATACAAGCTGTACACTGACTACTTTACATTGTGTCATATCTTTCTACCTTCTAGGATGACAACTATGCAGACCAATTTGATGAGGGGTGCGGCATACGGTCTGAGCACTGACAGACTGACCTCCAACTCCTTTACCCTCTGCAGCAATGCTGGCAGCACTCATATGTCTATTTGGAAAAGACAATCTCTGAATATGACGTTGAACATGTGCACTCAACTTCTTTGGTCGACCATTGCGAGGCCTGTTCTAAATGGAACCTGTCTTGTTAAACTCCTTTATGGTCTTGGCCACCATCTTGCAGCTCAGTTTCAAGGTGTTGGCAATCTTCTTATAGCCTTGGCCATCTTTATCTAGAGCAACAATTCTTTTTATCAGATCCTCAGAGCATTCTTTGCCATGAGGTTCCATTTTGAACTTCCAATGACCAGTTTGAGAGAGAGTAAAAGCAATAACATTCCCAATTCACATCTGACATCTTGTAACTCTAATGAGTCAATTGACACCGTGGAGGGGAAATGGCAAATTGGGTACTTACTCACAGACATAAATCTAATTTTGCCTATTTGGGTTAAATTTGTAGCAAAAATTCACAGTGAAGAAAAAAACCCAATTAAAAAATAACTTTTACTTGATATGCCTTAAAAGAGTGCCCTCCAAAATGGAGGACCCACAGCAACAAACACCAAAATTTGTTCTCCTAGAGAGGAAGAAATGCTGGTTCCTCTAAATCTAAATATCCAATATAGTGGTGCTGACCCAAAGGGTGAAAATTGCCCCCCTCGGCGGAGTAGTCGCCCCAACAGGAGCGGCCCCACCTATTGAGAGCGCACCCTAGGTCAGACCCCTTAAACAGTTCCTAAAAGGATACCAGCAGGACTCCCATATGTGCTATAGACACTCTAGGAGAAACAATTCTATCCACATAAAATCATTCTTTTAGTCACATGTACAAAACAAGAAAAAAAAAACAAAAAACAAAAAAACAACGTTCTGTTGTATCATTGATTCAGAAACCTGTGTGATTTGTTCAAGACCCACAAACAAAAACAAAAACAACGTTCCGTTGTATCATTAATTCAAAAACCCGTGTGATTTGTTCAAGACCCGACGCGTTTCCCCCAAAGATTCTATAGGGTTCATCAGGGGTAACAAGAGAACATTTAGCCAACAAGACTAAAATCACAGCATACATAGACTAATAGATAAAGATACTTAGCAATGATATCCTTAATGGTGGTAATGCCGTCAAGATAATCCAATAAGATACAGATGCTGATGTGTCTGATGCCTCAGTGTGGACGATACTGCCATGCATCCATGCTCCCCCCATGGAGATCTTTAAAGTGGACACCACCGGAAGTGATCTCACAAACCAAAACATCACTCACCCCCACCCCCCCCCCCCCCATGGAAACCAAATCAGGCCCGCAGAGAGAGTAGAGATCTCTCATTCCCAGATAGTTCACATGGGAAGAGCAGGTCGCCCCCTTTTGGTGGATAAGTGAGGCGTCTAACCACATGACATCGCTGCAGAGGTGCGACGGATGTACATGCGCAGACACCGTTCAGAGCAAAACGCTACTCGACGGTGCAACATCCCAGCGCCAATACAAACATAATAACAGCGAACATATATGCATACTTTGCTGTATAAAAACCATCCAATCTATACATATGAGTGTAATAGATAAAGAGGGAAGCATAAAGCATCGCCACCTGAGGATCATACTCAGATAATAAAAGATCAGAATAGATGTGTTGGTGGACAATCCTGTCCCTATAAGCCAACACTGGCACGATCACCAAAGTGAACCTTCATACCTTTAGGATATTATATAGATATAGAAAATACAGTTAAAACACCTTTGTCATAAACAATAGATATACGGCTATACCCAGTACATAATTGTAAAAATATACTATAGTGAACTCATTTGGATGTATAAAGTAATGAATAATGTTACAAGAAGCAGCCAAAATATAGTAACTCATTCAGGCCGCTTGGTTGCATAGTTTTGAGCCTATATGTCTATTCAGTCTCCTTAAAGAGGAGGATTTTATCTATGTCACCTTTTCTAGAGGAAGTCTGGATTTTTTCAATACAAACAAAATAAAGACAAGTATAATCACCCTTGTGATACTCCCACACATAACGGGCCAATGGGGTGTCTCTGCGATGTCTCACATCCCCCAAATGTTCACCTATCCTAGTTTTGATGTATCTAGTTGTTTTTCCTACATACTGTTTTTTACATTGACAGGTGCAGAGATAAAACTACCCCTTTAGAGTAACAATTGAAGAATTCTCGGATCCTGAAGATTTGTCCTGTGACCTGACACACAAATTCCTTGGTTTTTTGCACATAGGGGCATGATACACACTTACCACAATTGTACATGCCCATAGGTCTGCGTTCTAACCAAGACTGGGGTTTGAGTGTGAGGGTGTAGTGACTATGTATTAATCTATCTTGCAGGGACCTCCCTCTCCGATATGTCACAGAGGGTCTAAATGGAACAACTCCTTCCAAGTCCTTGTCAGCTCGTAATATATCCCAGTATTTCCTCAAGATCTTATATACTTCATCACTACAGTCATCATACGTCCCAATTACTCTCACTATCGATTTCTCTTGGTCTCTTTTTGGACTAGGTCAGAATGGACGTTCTATCCTTCTCCAAGGCATATTTAAAGGCCGATTTTAAAATCGGCAAAAGATAACCCCTATCCAGAAAGCGTTCCTTCCGGTCATTGGACTGTGCATAGAATTCTTCAATGTTTGAGCAATTTTACGCCTCATCCTAAGATATTATCCCCTTTGGGATACCTCGTTTTAAACTCGGTGGATGGTGGCTCTCCCATCTCAGTAGATTATTAGTTGATGTAGGTTTCCTAAAGGTGGTTGTTTGTAGGTTACCTACTTCATCCTTCCAGATTTAAACATCCAAAAATGATATTTCTCTCTCATGGGTTTCTGAGGTAAAACTAAAACCAATTTCATTGATTTTTAATGAGTATCAATGAAAGAATGAAAGTGAGCCTCAGTGCCTTGCCACAATATAAAAACATCGTCGATGTATCTCACCCACAATAAAATACATGAGGTATAGATCTCCAAAGCCTCACTGAACACCAGGGTCTTCTCCCACCAGCCCAGGAACAAATTTGCATACGAGGGAGCACATGGGCTCCCCATAGCTGTGCCCCTGAGCTGGTGGTAGACCCTGGGTCCATACAGGAAGAAATTATGGGTGAGTACAAATTCCAAAAATTGGAGTACCAGTGTATTATGATGTATTATGTATGGCGATGCTTTATGCTTCCCTCTTTTTCTATTACACTCATATGTATAGATTGGATGGTTTTTATACAGCAAAGTATGCATATATGTTCGCTGTTATTATGTTTGTATTGGCGCTGGGATGTTGCACCGTCGAGTAGCGTTTTGCTCTGAACGGTGTCTGCGCATGTACATCCGTCGCACCTCTGCAGCGATGTCATGTGGTGTTAGTGGCGGTAGACGCCTCACTTATCCACCAAAAGGGGGCGACCTGCTCTTCCCATGTGAAATATCTGGGAATGAGAGACCTCTACTCTCTCTGCGGGCCTGATTTGGTTTCCGTGGGGGGGGGGGTGACAGGAAGTGATGTTTTGGTTTGTGAGATCACTTCCGGTGGTGTCCACTTTAAAGATCTCCATGGGGAGCATGGATGCATGGCAGTATCGTCCACACTGAGGCATCAGACACATCATCAATCTGTATCTTATTGGATTATCTTGACGGCATTACCACCATTAAGGATATCATTGCTAAGTATCTTTATCTATTAGTCCATGTATGCTGTGATTTTAGTCTTGTTGGCTAAATGTTCTCTTGTTACCCCTGATGAACCCTATAGAATCTTTGGGGGAAACGCGTCGGGTCTTGAACAAATCCCACGGGTTTTTGAATTAATGATACAACGGAACATTGTTTTTGTTTTTGTTTGTGGGTCTTGAACAAATCACACAGGTTTCTTAATAAATGATACAACAGAACGTTTTTTTTTTTTTTTTTTTCTTGTTTTGTACATGTGACTAAAAGAATGATTTTATGTGGATAAAATTGTTTCTCCTAGAGTGTCTATAGCACATATGGGAGTCCTGCTGGTATCCTTTTAGGAACTGTTTAAGGGGTCTGACCTAGGGTGCACTCTCAATAGGTGGGGCCGCTCCTGTTGGGCGACTACTCTGCCGAGGGGGGCAATTTTCACCCTTTGGGTCAGCACCACTATATTGGATATTTAGATTTAGAGGAACCAGCATTTCTTCCTCTCTAGGAGAACAAATTTTGGTGTTTGTTGCTGTGGGTCCTCCATTTTGGAGGGCACTCTATTTAGGCTTATCAAGTTAAAGTTATTTTTTAATTGGTTTTTTTTCTTCACTGTGAATTTTTGCTACAAATTGGGTACTTACTTTTGTTGCCTGAGTTTTAGACATTGATAGCCATCATACAGGAAGTGATGCCCTATTTGGAGCAACATTATACAGCAGTTAACCTCTGCAATCCTGTAACAAATCCCATCTTAGGGTTACACTTATGGCTATGGATAGGGTTAGAGAAAAAAACTAGGGTTCAGTATTTTCAAAACCAAAATTGTTTCACTAATTTGGTTGAACCAGAACAGTACCATATCCAAGCAGCACTAATTCTGAATGTAGAATTCAGTCAGCTTTGTATTGATAATTAAAGTTTTCTTTCAGACACATGAAAAAAAAAGTTGAAAAGGACTATTTTTTTGTCCAAACTAATCAAGCAGATAAACACTCAGGCATGAGAAAACTATTTTAATGGTAATTAGCATTCTGGGTAGTAGACAGATACAATCAGAGAATTAGAAGTAGCAGACAATTATTGAAAGGTCAATGATCTTAAGCTGGATAGTGTAATACATTGCTACATGATTCTTTACAATGCTTGTTAAAATCTAATAAATGCCTCATCTAATAGAACAAACTAGATAAGCATCCGATGACATGGAGTGGATGGAATGTGCAGTAAAGTAAGTATTTTCTAAGAATTTGACCAAACACCATAGTAAATGTCAAATGTCAACTAAATACTAGAAAAATAGAAATATGAAATTATTATCTTCTGCAAATTGTTCAGCCCTGAAATATTAACATAGGGATTCAAGCATTAAACTGTATGAGATATATGCTTGATTTTTAGGTATCTTGCTCTCAACAAGGGTGCTGCCATTTCATATGATATTTTTTTTTTATCATTTTAGAAGCCAATTTTTTTTTGTTTACACTTGTATGGAAAAATAAGCTTACTTATAACACTGTCGGTTTTCTTAAAATTTGTAACTTATGAGAAAGAAAGTCAGGTAGACCCCAATTTCACCTCACATATGCGAGTCCTCTCATATTAGTAATAATTAACACCATGCTACTATCAAGTCAGGGTTCCGGTAGAACAGGGTTTCTCAACTCCAGTCCTCAAGACCCACCAACAGGTCAGGTTTTCAGGATCTCCCACAGAATGCACTGACAATAGTTATATCCCCTGTGCAACACTGAGGAAAGCCTGAAAACTTGACCTGTTTGTGGGTCTTGAGGACTGGAGTTGAGAAACACTGCTTTAGAACATAGCATGTGCCTTACCTAGAGACTCTTGTGGTATACATTACATGAGGTTTTTAGCACTTATAGCTCTGTTCATGTGTATGGTCTTTAATTGTGGTATCTGTCAGAGTACCTTGAAAAATGTATCTTGATGGATATTTCAGCAGGGGTGTGGCAGAATCATAGAAATCCAAAGGGCAAATGTAGTCCAAGATGGAATATGTTTGCTCTATTTAACAAATGCATATGCTTTACGAAGCAGACACAAAAACATGGTTCCCTTCTCTAAAGGATGCTCTGCTCTAAAGTAGACTTCAAGTCAGAGGCTGCAAATCAGTCAGTTATTGTGGGAGGAATGCAATGATGGTAATGAAGTTGCTGCCTGTAGCCAGTCTGTGTTCAGTAGCAGCATTTGAGCACTTTTTTATGTTCCTCCTTTCTTGCTCACTCACAGAGTCCCTCCCCACCTGCTATCTCTGCTGAGATTTTTTTAACCCTATGCCCCTCTGCTTTCATGGTTCTTACTTTTGCCCTGCATCTTCTAACCCAAAGAGTTATTTCACCTACTGTCCCAACAAAGCTCCTACCCATTTTCTGCCTTCCCTCTACTTTTTCACAGCCTGGCTGTCTCTCCCTATGTTTCTCGTCCATCCATGCTACTTTCCTTTCCTTCCTTCCACCCACTACAATCTTGCAACCTAATGTCTCTCTTGCCACTCCACAGAGCCCCTAGCAGGTTGTATATAAACTCCAAATGCTCCTGACACATTCCATCCCTCTTACTCCCTTATTGTCATAAAGCTCTACCATATTGAGTCCTCTCGGCCCCCACCCTAGAACACCTGCTGCCTTGATTTGCTCCCTTTCTCAGAGCCTCTGCCAATGTGTCTCCTCTCCTCAGTAATGAGTTGACCAAGGACTGCTTTACTCTATAGGACCAAATGATTTCTGATGGTGGCCCTGCCCATGAATCCTTTGATGTTTTCTTATTGCTCCTTTTTCTTGCCACTGCCACACTGGTCAACACACCAAAAAAGGGCCAGGATGCAGTGTGTGCTAGCACAAATAATGTCATGGTGCAAAGTAATGTCAGTCAGTGCTGAGAGGAGAGAGTTAATCATGAGTGTTAGATCACCAACCCCAAACTCCAGTAAACCCGACAGCCCCTCTGTATGTATATGTAGGTGTGTGTGTGTGTGTCTCTATGTATATGAAAATATGGGTGTATAAATTCTGTGTATACTGTATTCACTACTCCAAGGGTGACATGTATGATTTATGGCGCTTAGTTGCATTATAATAGTGCAGAATGCGCCCGAATTTATGAACCCGGTCTACTGTGGGTCATAAATCAGATGCATTCTAGTGCAGAAACAACACTTCTGGCTCAGGTAAACTACTTTTGAAGTGGTTTACCTGTTCCAGTACTAATGCGCCTAGATTTGCTGTACTAAAGCTATAAATGTGTAGCTTCATACGGTTGTAGTGTGACACACCACCCACGCGCCTTCGATCTAAGGCGCATTACAAAGTGCTGTGGCTGATCTGTAATGCGCCTGATATTGGCATGCAGGAGTTTTAAAAATATAGCGAACGGGGCTGCGCTAGATCTCAGGCTGAAAAGATGCCAGACTTCTGGCACTGTCCCATTCATACATGTTACCCCAAATATTTCTGGCACCCCAATATTGATATTTAGCCAACAACATTCTCACCCTTGTTTTAAATATCCCCAAATATTAGTATTAACACTCTAATAATACAATTGAAACCTTTTCTTCTCTAGATTCACTTATGTTTTAAATAGACTCTAAGCAGACTGTTACCAATAATGATTATTACATTTTTCAGACAGTTGCTCCATCACGTTCTCTACAATTCCTTCAGGCTTAGTCACCTCTTCAATTAAGGTATGAGAACTGTTATACAGCATCTCAAATGTGTATAAATCTGATTCAAGTCAGCCTGAAAATTAATAACCAAGACAGGAAAAATATATAGTTGTGAGGGTGACAGAAGCAGGATCAGCTCCTCCATGCTCCTGTTTTCATACATTGACAAATGGCTTAAATAATGAGACAAAACATCTGCATCCACAATGATTAGAATAAGTCCTTCTTGCTTTAACTCACACTTCCTTGCAATTTCGAAAAATATATATTTTTCTTTTCTTCTCTCAGTCAAGCTTTCGACTGAACAAAACAGATGCTATTATGGCAGTGTAAGATATGTTATCTTGTGGTATTACTTGTTCTACTTTCCAAAATGCAGTCTTAGATGACATCTGAACTATGATTGCTGATCTCCTTTAGTAATATTTGAAAGAATTTAAAATTATGATATGCTTGCAACAGTCTTGCTTGAGGGCTTGCTTTACTTAATATTTAGGTGAAATAGACTTAACCATAGTAATGAATAATGTGTCCTAGTATTCTATTGGCAGTTGTAGAAAGATTCAGTGCAGTGTTTTCTTCTCTATTTTCTTTCTGTGGAAAAATCTACTTAAATATTTGTATTGAAATAGATGCAAAGACAGACAGATAGATAGACAAATAGATAGACAAATAGATAGACAGATAGATAGATAGATAGATAGATAAATAGATAGATAGATAGATAGATAGATAGATAAATAGATAGATAGATAGATAGATAGTCGAATGACATTATAATGACCACAATCTAATATCCAAAGTAACCACTGTGTAAAGCAGAGGCAGTAGCTACATGGGCTGGTAGTGGCTCATTAAGGTTCCGGTAGGTATCACAGGTATTTGGAGCCATGCTGTAAAAAGTTACTCGAGGGTGCATGGGGGAAGATCCACAGAGCGAACATAATGATCCAGGTGGTCCTACAGATACTCAATAGGATTCAAGTGTGGGGAAAAAAGGGGGTCAATGTCAAACCTGGAATTTTTCATCATACTCTTCCAACCAATGCCATACATTGCTAGGAGTGTGACATGTCATATTGTCTTGCTGGAAGATCCCATCCACCCCAGAGAAGACAATCAGCAGGAATGTGTATATATGCAAGTGTGGATTCATACCCAAATTGTCTGTGAAAGTCTTCCACTTGAATAAGTGGCCCAGAGAATGTCATGAAATCATTTATCAGACTATAACACAGCCGCTACCAGCTTGTGTTCTTCCAGCAATTGTTCCAGGGTGTTTCTTTTCGGATGTTTCTTCTATAACATGCCAACATCCATCCGTTCATTGAAACATAACCCTTTTCAAATCAGTGGAGGTCCAATTCCGATACTGCCATGAAAATTTAAGCTTTTTCTGCTAATGCATCTTTGTTAGCTGAAGTACAGTGATCATTAGTCTGCTTTGGAGCTCCATATGGAGTAAGGTTTGCTGAAATGTTGTTTAAGACACATGTTTGGTAGCCCTCCGTTTTATTTTGGTGGTTAACTGCTCTACTGTAGCATGCCAATCTGCCCTCAATCACCTTCATAGCCAATGTTTACTTCTTAAATCAATGGCATGTGGTGTTCCATGTCACTTATTCACAATGGAACCATTTATCCACTCACCATACACTTTGATCACATCAAAAAGCTGTCACCGATGGTCCCACAGTCCCCCGGCTTGGCTGCGGGCTCACTGGTATTCCTGCCTCCCCGGCTGCGGAGACGAGCGGCGCCATGATCCGAGTGTCGGGCCGCGGGCGCACTCGTTCCCCTGTGCAGCCAGACTTACCAGCCCGTGCTCCTGCTTCCCTGCCGGCCGCGGCGCGTGTCCCCGCTCATGAGGGCGCACGCGCGCCGGCTTCCTCAGATTTAAAGGGCCAGCGCGCCCACAATTGGTTGTTGGCCAGTCGCTGACCCTATATAAGGATTTCACTTCTGGAACATCCCTGCCGGATCTTTAGTGCCTCTAGCCTATTGAGAAAGCGTTCTTTGTGTCTCCGTCTTTACCGTGTACCGTACCTCCTTGCCTACGCCTCTCGACTACGAACCATTGCCACCTGTCCTGACCTTATTGCCTGTCCCTGACTTCGCCTCGTCTGACGATTCTGTACCTCGCTACACCTTGGCCGCCGCTGTAAGCAAGTCACGCCAGTGGAAGCGACCTGGTACATTCCCGCCACAGCAAGTCCATCCCGCTTTGCGGCGGGCTCTGGTGAAAACCGGATTCTACTTAGACTCCACTTCCTGGTGTGGCTTACGCCATCGCTTGTGCTGGTCCAGCGGATCCACTACTGACCGTTGTGACAAAAGCGAACACTTCACAAACTGCACAGTTTCGGAAATACTACCATCCTTCCCCCTAAAGCAAATAATCATCCTTGTTTGCTACCCTGATATATCACGGCTTTTACCCATGACAGAATTGAGGGATATGTGTGCCGACAGCCTATCATACTCCTCATGTACCCACCAAGCCAGGTCACGACACGTGACTTCTTTCATGAGCTACAAACTGCTGACATCAAATGTAGTATGTGGTCATTATATGCGACTTGACTGTGTAGATAGATAGATAGATAGATAGATAGATAGATAGATAGATAGATAGATAGATAGATAGATAGACTGATATGGAATAGATTATAATTAGAGTGTTGTTTGGGAGAAACCATAGGCAAGGTTTTTATAGCTTTATTTGAATGAGTTTTACTACATATTTACAGAGAACCTGTTTGCTATTCTCATGCTCCTCTGGAGTTAGAGAACAGAAACAAGTGAAAAAAAAAAAAAACAGCAAAAAAACTCAAAAAGAAACATTTTCCATTTTACTTAACCCTAGTGCCTAAATGCAGCTTTTATTAATTTTACCTATAGCCTACTATATAGCCTATGCTAATATCATGTTCCTGACTGTAGATGCCAAATAGGACAGGATGCAAGTACTGTACAGCTTTATTAATGTTCTGAAACAAGTCACTATATATAAGCAAACTTCTGGGTTGAGGCCAACTCAATGATAACTGGTTTTACCTTTAGACTAACCAAACAAAAGAGACCACATATAAAACATATTTTAGTTGTAACATTTAAAAAGACAAGATAGGAGACTAAAACAAATCAGGATAAGGCAGCAGCAATCCATGGAATAAGAGTATTATTCAATTATAGGTGGTACTAGTGCATCATGATTATAGAATGTGCAAAACAGTAACCAAGCAATAACGTCATAATTACAAGACAAAAACACAGCAAATAAAAAAGAACATGATAAAGATCAAAAAGAATAACATCAGTAGCGACCAGGAGAGCAGCCTCGCACCCGACACATTTCACCTAAGGGTGCTTTCACACGGTGTGTTTTTGGTGCGTTTTTGATGCGTTTTCAATGCATTTTTTGTGCAGGAAGGTACAGCCATTAATGCTGTACATTACTGCACACCAATCGCGGCAAAAGGTAAATTTGCGGTAATTACCGCGATTTTTGCCGCAATTTTTGTGCAGCAATGTACAGCATTAATTGCTGTACCTTCCTGCACAAAAAAACGCATTGAAAAACACACCAAAAACGCACCGTGTGAAAGCACCCTAAGCTTCAACAGGGGTGACACATGACACATACATCAGGTGTAGTTGGATGAAACACGCATTGGGTGTGCGACTGCTCTCCTGGTTGATACTGATGCTGTTAATTTGATATTTATCATATGCTTTCTACTATGATTGTTTCTTGTAATTATGAATGTGTTGCTTATTTATTGGTCTGCACATGTAATGATAATGTAATTGTGAATTTTTATGATCATGATGCACTCATACTAATTATTATTGAATAACACTCTTACACCCGGGATTAATGTCACCTTATTCTGATTTCATTGGTTAACTTTTATCACTTCCATACACTCTAGGACATACCGGGACAGACTTACTAAAACTGATGAAGAAAGTGTCACAGCATTCCTACTGTTTGATTAATTTGTCACTCTTTTAGACATTGTTATAATGTTTCTTCTGTTTTCTGCCAATATTTGACAGTGTTGCATCTCAAGCCACACCCCTTACAGAAAAACCCAACCCCTTTATTATCATGTCCCGGCCAGTAACATAATAAATGCTGTGCAAGGCATTTATGCCTATTTTGTTTGCAAATTACCATACCATTTTAATGCAATTTATTTTGTTCCAACTGAAGTCCCAGACTTGCTTTCTCAATTTCAATACCAAAAATAAAAAAAATATTAAAATAATAATAGGATGATATAGTATGAAAAAAAATGAACTTGCATGTTTCTAAGCTATGACAAGGGTCATGTTGACCGTTCACTGATGGAACACTCATTGGGATCTTTGACATTTGCTTGAAGTAATATGTTTCTACAGCTCCTTCTTTCCAGTGATAAAAAGGATATCATTAACATCTACAGCTGCCTTCAATGTGAGAAACTAAACATGACCAGTGTTTGCTTGCTCTGGTTCATATCTGCTGTTTTCAGCTTTCCATAACACATATTTTGAAGGAAGCATATGCAGGCTTTTGGAATTTTTAATACACATCAAAATACAATGTATTCTCTGACAGGCTCTGCAGGATCTGGTGAGATGTGGAGCTTTCTTATATATTATTTGTTTGTTCTGAATGCTTGTGTGCTTGGTAGTTGTTAATAGTCCATAACACCAGGTAGGGATGAATAATTAAGGGGCTATCTAATCAAGACAACTGCTTCTCCAGAAACAGGTCCAGCTCTTAGAACCTCCAGCAATTCACATTTGAAAAGGATTCTATTCTTCAATGACCAACCATGTAAAACCTGACCAAAAGGACAGCAACTTAAGAAATAAATGTAGCTGATAAGATTGTAAGACTGTGTCTATAAATGCATATATATGCCTAGATCTACATGCACACGCATATAGATATAGATGCACAGTCCCTCCTGCAGCAAAAAACAACATGATGCTGCCACTCCTGTGCTTCACAGTTGGAAGGTGTTCTTAGGCTTCCAAGCTTCCCCCCTTTTTCCTCCAAACATAACGATCATTATAGCCAAACAGTTCAATTTAAGTTTTGTCAGACCACAGGACATGTCTCCAAAAATGTAGGGCTTTGTTCCAGTGTGCATTTGCAAACATTAATCTGGCTTTTATGCTTCTTTTGGAGTAATGGCTTCTTCCTGGCAGAGTGGCTTTTCAGCCTATGATGATACAGTACTCATTTCACTGTGGATAATGGCACGGTATTACCAGCTTCTGCCAGCATCTTCGCAAGCTCTTTTGCTTTTGTTTGTGGGTTGATATGCAAGTGTCGGACCAAAGCACGTTCATCTCTGAGACACAGAACTCCTTAGAATTTCCTTCCGGAGCGGCTTGATGGCTGGACATTCCCATTTTGTTTATACTTGCGTATAATTGTTTGTACAGGTGAAGGAAATCTGTATCTGGAAATTGCACCCAATAATAATCCAGACTTGTGCAAGTTCACAATTCTCTTCCTGACTTCTTGGCTAATTTCTTTAGACTTCACCATAATGTTACACATAGAAGCAGTGTGTTTCTGGTGTGTGTTAAAAAAAAAATCAACTAGTGTGTCTCTATTTAACTCAGATGTTGCCAGTAAACCTATCAGAAGCTTCCAAATACATGACATCATCATATGGGCTGTCCCAAATTGTTTAAAAGCATAGTATTCCTAGTGTATGTTAAATTTTGACTTTGCAGAAAGTAATTCAAATGCCTTAAAATCATCTCTCTCATTCTCTTGGCATTTGGCAAATATAAATAATTGTAGTAATCCAAATTGACCTAAAACGGGTAGGTTTTATTCTGCATGTCAAATTGTGTGTACATGTGTGTGTGTGTACAGTGGAAAATAAGTATTTGATATACTGGCGATTTTGCAAGCCCCTCCCCCTCCTAAAAGGAATGGATAGGTCTGTGGTAGGTGGTCAAATACTTATTTCATGCAATAAAATGCAAACTAATTATTTAAAAAGCATTCAATGTGATTTTCTGGATTTTCTTTAGATTCTGTACGTCACAGTTGAATTGTACATATAATAAAAATTACAGACCTCTCCAGTTTTAGTAGGTGGGAGAAGTTGCAAAATCGCCATTTTTTTAATAATTTTAGCCCCCCCCCCCCCCCCCCACACCCCTGTATTGACATGCAAAAACTTCGGCAGGTGTGAAAAAAATGCGGCAAATAGAGGTGTTGTTTATTTTCATCATATAACAAAATGCAAAGGGACTGAACAAAAGTGAAATCACAATCAAAACAATATTTGGTGTGACCTTTTGGCTTCAAAACAGCATTAATTCTTTTAGGTACACTTTTACACTGTGTTTGAAGGAACTTGGCAGGGAGGTTGTTCAAAACATTTTGGAGAGTTACCTACACATCTTCTGTGGATGTGGGCTTGCTCAAGTCCTTCTTTCTCGTCATGTTATTTCAGACATACTTTATGTTGAGAAGAGGGATCTGGGGAGAGGTGGTTCACATCACTTCTAGGTCGGTCACTCCAAATATTGATTTCATGTTGATTTATCTTTTGTTCATTTACTTTGCATTTTGTTATTTGATTTAAAAATGCAGCTGTAGCAGAGTTTAATTTGACGGTGATATCACAGCTTTCTGGGTTATTAGTTCTTAGATCACAACAGAAGCCATTGAAAAGCATTGAAAAAGTACAAATAACTTTTTGTGCTATGATGTCAAAGGGAATTAACTGTCAAGTTTATCTTTGCTATATCTGTATTTAATACTTTTGATTGTTGCTTAAATTAACAGATTTGTTCAATAGCACATTTTGCCGCACCTTGAAAATCTAGTAGGACAATTGCTGCACGCATTAGTATTCAAGAGAGCTTAGATAGTAGTTTCTGGACATTTTAGTTTACTCCTGTATACTAAATATAGAGGGCTAGATCTGAAGGGTGTAAATTGAATAGAGCTGTTTAAGATAAGAGATAACCCTCTGCCCAAATCCATTGAGTTTTGGACATCACCAATATAACTAAATCAGATTGGCTCTGTTTGTACCTTATAAAATAGGTCTGTATAATAATGTAATCTGTTAACAATAAACCCCTGAGAAATTCTGTAAGAGGATTTATCAGGCTGAAGTTCTATTTTTGAGCATTCTAGATCACACTGCATGGGAGCAGAACCATTAAGCTTGTTATTCCATTTATCATTACTTAGTATGGGGTTATCCCTACATCTCCGCTTCTACAATACATTGCACAACTTGGCTATTAGCCCTTATAGGCGGTTGAATTTAGAGTTAAAAATGTAAAAATCATGTATAAAAAAGGGCCCCGGGTATCCTTTACTCCCCCCAATTTCTGAGAGGGAGCAGGAAAGTAAAAAGAAGAAGCCCCTAAAGAGGAAGAAACAGCAGCCCATTTTTAAATTTTCAACCCGAGATGGATTCACTGGTATTCTGCTGCTCATGGGTATGTGTTCTAAGAGAGAGACAGGGGAGAAAAACTTCCTTTACTATGTATTTTGTATATGGAAACAAAACAAGGTTTCTGCTTTGGATTCTTCTTTTTCACTATTATTTATAAAAATTTGTCTAGAATAAAGGTCCCTTTACAAGTTTAAATTCAGGGGCAGATATACCATGTTTAGTCTGTGCATTGCTCAGGGGGTAGGGGCAAAGTCACCTTCAAAAGCCCAGCTTTGGTGTTGTCTTTAAGATTGCATGTTATGGACTGAGCCAATGAAATTCGTAGCTCATTACTAATGGTAGATTTTAGACGGATTTATGAAGTTTTCCAAAATGCCTTTTGGAGTTTAAGGGGCCAAAATACTGTTTTAGCTCTATTCTGTCCCTATCTGTCTATGTAATATCTGTAACATTTAAAAATATACTAACATCACACCTATAAATTTAAAGTCTTCTATGGTTTTCAGAATATCAATATATGTTGTATTGATCATAAAAGGGAAGTTTTTTTTCTGCGTCTTTCTGAGATGCTTTATAAAGGAAAAACAGAAATACACCACAGCAAAAAAAGTAAAGATTTTTGCCTTTTTTGTTTAAGGGGGACAGTATGAAAACGTCTAGGCTGAAAATTACTTTGTTGCCCCCTGCAACCAATCAGAGCCCCTTTAATTTCATATTTTGCTCTGGAAAAGAAATGGGCGATCTGATTGGTTTGCAATGGGCAAAAAAGTGAGTTTTGACCAGCATACATGGGCCCCCAAGTTTAAAAATCTTCAAATTGGCTTCCACTATAGACTGCCATTGAAAAAGAGGTTATATATTCAAATAATATTTGCAGACGGTAACAAACAAATTTATGTTGTGTATGTTCAAACTATGAATCTGCCTCTGATTCCTACAAAGGGAGCTGGTTACGCAAAATGTAAGCACTGCATATCTTTCACTGAACAGTTGTCCATTAAAGGGGTTATCTGAGAGTTTTCATAGAACATTGTAAACACATGATATTGAAAAAAAAATTATTCCACTCCTTCCCTTGTTTTTTTGTTTCCTTTTCCCTCCCTTTCTCTATCTAAAAATCGACTTTTTGCAGCGAAAATTTTTGCTTGTGCGAGTTCAGTACTCTCCCGCATCCCAAAGTCCCAACTGCATTGCGTCTGGGAAATTTCCCTCCACATTAACATGCTGGGTCTATGTGCGAAAAAGTGTGTAAATTTTTCCCCGCTCTGTACCTGCTGTCTGATAATGTTAGGACTAGTCACTAGTTGTACTATGTAAAATTTTTACAAGTGCAGTCATCATTTTCATGCACAGTACAAAACCCCTCGAATGCTGTCCTTGCTACATTATTAAGCAATGTTTTTTCAATATCTCTATTTCCTTTGCCACTGTTTAAAAGCTAATCAATAAAAGGGGGAAAACCCCTTTTTGTTTTAAGACTTACATTTATAAATATAAATTTTGGGTTTAAATGCCCCAAAATTTTCCCTCAAATTCGGTAAATTTGCTTCATAGAGAATGAATTCCCTCCGTTCCCCCAACATCAATACAGCTATTGACCCGGGGGGGAGAGGGGAATGGGTGTCCCTTTTTAGTGCGTAGTTTAAAGGAAGTGCCCCTGGTATTTTAAAAGACCCCGGGGAATTTCGCTGTGCACAAAATGCCCCAATTTTCCATGGAAAAAATCCTAGAGGGTTTCACAAACTTTTTCGCTACCGTAATTACTTTAAGGGTATTTTGACACGGCCTTGTGGGATACGTTTTCGGATCCGTGTTGGATCCAACAAGCAGCTGCAGGTTTGGCTGCGTGTTGGATGCAGCAGGATCGCACCCTATTTTTTTAAATAGGGCTCCTGCTGCGTCTTTCGGACCAAGAATTGACATGTCAATTCATGGAACGGATCCAAAAGATGCAATGAGACACGCATAGGCGATCACTCGTGTGAGCGCCGATGCGTGTTTCATATTAAAAACAATGTAAATCTCATTGCTATTTATTAGATGCATTTTGGCGTCCAACAGATGGATCCAAACACACAGCTAAAAGTATATGTAAACATGGAGTCAACACGCTGTGTGAACATACCCTAAGAGGAAAAAAACTATTCTGCCACTTTTGTGCAGGTTTCGTTTTTATGGAGTTCACTATACAATATGAATGACATGATATCTGTATTCTGTGTATCGGTATAAACCCGGAGATACTTAATTTATATAGTTTTCATAGTTTTACTACTTACATTTTTTTTTTTAAATTAATTGTCTTTGCTTCGCTGTTTACGCAGATCAATAACTCTTTTTTTTTCTCTGATAAGTGGGATTTTTTTTTTTTGTAGGGGGTGACTAGTCTTATTGTACAATTTGGGTGAAACTTTTGAAACCTTTTTTTTAATTATTCCTTGGACATAGAACAAGCAAAAAAATCATGATTTTGACTTTTTTTGTGTTTATTTCTTACGCATTCATCATGAGGAATGAATAACAAGATCGTGTGTTAGATCATTCACATTTAGGGAGACATGTATAAAGATCGGCGCATCGAAGAGCCTGTTTTCACGTTTTTTTTATCCGTGAAAACTGCGGCTGATGTATGTTGGCTCCGAAGTGCGCTCATACATGCGGGGCAAACTTCGACGCCTCCGACAGACGGACCACATTGAAATTGGTCTGCCTATCGGAGCTTTAATGCGCTTCACTTTGCTGACCCGCATTCATACATGCGTCGGTGTGTTCGAATGTGGTGCGTCCCGCCCCAGAATGTCCACAGCAAGCCCCTTCATGTTAGGCGCATTAGAAATTGGCGAAGCTTTTGCCTAATGCGCCTAACACAAAGTGGAGGTGTGTCCAACAGCAGAGCCGGCACAAAGAGGCGCATTATACGCCAGAAAACCGGCGAAAACGGCAATCATACGTGTCCCCCTTAGAGCCACATGTATGAAAACTGTCTAGGTCTAAAACTCACTTTGTTGATCATAGCAACCAATCAGAGTTCCCCTCTGATTTTTTCAGAGCTCTATATGAAATGAAAAGGGCACTCTAAGGGCAACAAAGAGAACTTTAGACCTAGACAGTTTTCATACATGTGGCCCTTAGTCCTCCCAGGGGACCTGAACTTGGTCACTTGCACTATATTATGCAGCACTGATGTACTGCAATAGATAGGCATTTCATAGTTCTCCTATAAGACCATGCCCAGAAAGCATGAGCATGTTCTATACTCCCTTAACGCCTTTGTGCCACACATTTATGACACAGTGTGTTAAAGAGTTAAACTACCCTTTGGAAATCAGAAGGGTGCTTTCACATACATCTTTGTTTTTGTTGCATTTTGTGATGCGTTTTTTTTGTGCAGTAATGTACAGCATGAATTGCTCTGCCCTACTGCACAAAAAAAAGGCATCTGAAAAAGGCGTTTTTATGCGTTTTTCGGATGTTTTTTGTGCAGAAAAAACCAGAAATACGTTACATTTTGCCAAAAAAAAAAGATCCCCAAAAAACACCAAAAAAAAAGCGCTGTTTGTGAAAGCCCCCAATGCCCTTCATTAAAGTTCAATAATCATTCATAAATCAGCTAATGGTCCCTTTTATATGTATATACAACATATAATAATTAAAAATAATATTTAAAAATATATTTAATTTTAAAAATATTTTCCCGTTATACTAGAATTTCATTGAAAAATAGTTTTGCAATACAAAGTGCCGAATTATCTCAGTGGGAGCGTGTCGACTCAGGGTAGGAAAATGCAAGTTCTTTTTTTAAACACCTTTATAATGAGTGACTCGGTTCATAATTTAAAGGGACACCATTAGGGAAAAGGAAATGCATTTATACATTATACCAATCAGCCCCTCAGCCCATATTAAATATGATTTTCCTTAAATTCGCCCTTTTCAGACAGTGAAAATGAGCATGAGCAACATTGAGAGAAAATCAAGAGAAATCGATCCCCTCCGAAATAAAAATTTAATACAGCATTCATGTAACTGTACAAAAATTTGAAAAAAAAGGGCATAAAAAAACCAATTTAATTTCATTCCCTACTAAAGTTTACATCCAATGACAATATATAAACAGTTATTTTTTCCCTACAACATTTGAAATGGTCTCCTTTAAAAAAAAAAAATATACTAGTCAACCTATAGCTAAAGTCTAAAGATCATTCTTTAGGAGGAAAAATTTTTGGCCCAGAATTGGCTAACAAAAAATTTCCCCCCCCCCCCCAGAAAATTTAAATTTTATATGCCAACTAGGGCTCCAATGAAAATGAAATCCCTAAAATTTAAAATTGTTTTTTTTTAAATTTTAAAAAATTATATTTATTATATATATATATATTTTATTTAAAAATATATATATATATATATTTATTTATTTTTATTTTTTTCCCCCAAACCCTAGCCCTTTTAAATTTTTTCCCTTTGTTTTAGTATTATGGGAAAAATAAATTTAATGGTTTTCCAGGTTTAATTCCCCCTTTCTGCCCTTTTTTTTACTTCCTGCTATACCCCCCTTTTTGATGTGCGTTATCTCTAGGGCCCCCCCCCGGGGGATTTAAAAAGGGGGGGAATGTAAAAAATTTTTCCCCCAATAGGCCAAATTTTGTGCTCATTATTTTTCTTTTTTTTTTTTACTGAATTCCCCTTTGGTGTTCAGATTTAGCCCCTTTATAAAAACAAATCCCACCCGGGCCCAGTAAAATCAGTTTATTTCTTTTAAAAGTAAATTAAAAATTAGAAATTCAGGGTCTTTATAATCCATAGCCATGCAGGTAGGTTCGTGTAATGTTTTTGGTTTTTATGGAAAATTTTGTGTAATTTTAAAATATATATATTATAAATATATAATATTATAATTAATAATAATAGTTGTAGATAGATAGATAGATAGATAGATAGTAGTCCAATTAGTCCCCTAAAGGTGGTCAAGTGCTCAAAAATCAGTATGTAAGGATGAGATGCATGGCAATATAAGTAGGATTATTTCAATATTAGTCAATATTCAAAGACAATTGGAGGAGACTATGGAATGGATGTCTCAGGTTTCTGCGATGGGATTGGCACATTCATCAATCTTTCCTGGACAACGAAGCATTATGTAATTCAGACTGAACTCTACTCTTTCTTGTTAATCAGATTTTCTATTTTTGTTCTGTTCCAGCATCTGACATGTAACAGCTAGTATTTAATTCACTCTGATACTTCCTGTTTTTTATTTAATTTATTATGTGTTCCAACAGTGCATTGTAATTGCTCAACAAGGGCACAAGTTACAAGTTTTATACAGTTTAATGTCTTCTATGTTACAGAACAATATGCACATAGCAAAACATGATAAAAGCTGATGTGTGACCTTGCACTTTTCATAAGAAATCCATACGTGGCTATTGAAATGTAAACAGAATAAACATTTAGTAACAAGATGTTTACAGTACAAAATCACTGTAATTATACTAATTAAAAATAATGGCAAAAGTAGGTGGGTTACAGGGTGAAGAATAGGGGCATACATAAAACAGGGTTGGCCTATAGAAAAAGGAAAATAAAGCCGCCTCTGGGTGGTGGTTTATATCACCATGCGATCCTGGTAACAGAAAAATCTGGTGGTTGTTGATCCTCCTACTCATCTCTTATAAAACAAAATGAACCGTCGGCCCTTCTATATCTTTAAACTTCCCTTATTTGTTGGAGCATCGGTTCATATGTTAGGGAAAATGAAGGTGAAGGAAAATTTTATTTGTCAAATTAAAATGATAAGATTCCCATTCTCCCATCATATATACATGGTTTAGGTAATTAAACAGCTTGTTACGCATCTATGCACTAACATAACTATGTAAAATCACTAGCTGAGGCTTCATCCACCCCACTTTTTTTCCTTTGTTCCTTTGATACTTGAGAATCAGGTTCTGGTCTTCCCTATCGGTGTATTTTCTGTTTTTGTGCTGTCTTCAGTATAAGACTATTGGCTTAGTCCCTTAACTTGGCTTCAATATGTTTCTAGACATTTGTGATTCTTACTAAATTGGATATAAGCATATTAGATATTATGTTAAATGGAAATAAGGATGGATAGACTGATAGAACAAAGGAAGGAAAGACACATTCAACAAAGCTGTTGTCCCTGAGTCTGTAACTATCTTTCTTATAAATAATATAGAAAATGTATTGTTAGAATCTTTCTAAAAATAATACTTGGATACAAGGAAAATAAATAAACGTATTAATTTACCGGATCCCAAGAAAAAGTCAGAATCAAATAGAGGCAGTGGTGGGCACAGTAAGCAAAAGGCCCTTTTGCAAAAATATCTTGTGGGCCTCTTGCTCTTGAATATCTCAACATAAATTCCTTTTTGTCTAGCAATCCACCAGGGAATTTAAGCATTAAAATGTATTAGTTTTTTTTTTCTATAGATTTATTTCCACCCTGGAGCTGTCATATGTGGCCAAATCCATTGGCCTCCCAATATAATAAGTAGTACCGCGGTTGTACTAGCAAAATTGTGCAACTATTGACCACTGCATGGAGGGATGGCTTTCCACAACAAGGGAATGCACATTTACTTGCAAGTTATAGATCATTTACTTACATGTTATTGAAAAGAACAGTAATAAGCTGCTTTCAGGTGGAAATACGTTTAACCCCCTTACCTATTGTATATCTCGTGGGATACAAATGTGTTATTTCCACCATTGTGTTGAAAGAATTATCCAGTTTTTAGTTTTTAATAAATTGACACTGATTGCATTGTATAAAAAAAACCAAAAAAATTCATACTCCCCTTTGTCCTCACCTTTATTCCAGATATGTTGCTGTCCTCAATCTCCCCTGGCCTTCCATTTAGTTCCTGCTCCCAGTGGTCAGATTGTCATGGCTGCAGCCACTGATTGATTGCAGCAGTCACAAGACATTTCCTGACATCACTGTTAGGTAGTAAAGGGCTCTGGGCAGTGATGTCAGGCAAAGCATATTACCACTGGAGCCATTAACGTTCTGACCAGCAGAAAGTAAACAGAAGTCCAGACAGTGGCAATGCTGGAACAAAGGTGAAAGAAAGATGAACGTTAGTTTTCTTTTTTATTTTATTCCAGCGGCATTATCCTAAATATATTTAAAAAAAATGGAAGAACAAGACAACACTCTTAAGGATCTATAAATGATATACTTGTAAATTTTCTGCAAATTGTCATGTTTTACATGCAAATATCACATCAATATTTCAATATGTGAATTACAGTCTCTCGACTATCTATCCTAAGACCTGGAAAATGTTGATCGAAGTCAGCAGGATAATATCTAATGCAGAATAAAAAGCATCAAAAAATGGACTGCAAGGCAATGTTTCAACACCTTTTTTACTTATTGGGCACACCAATAATTTTTTTTTGAGCAGTTTTATGTCATGCCTTTTGCAGTCCATATGCACAGTATAGTTAACACACACTTGTAGAATTACAGTTACAGTTTTTAGTTACACAGATTTCTGTGATTACTGTCAGTCAATTCATGAAAGTAAGTTAGATGGAGGCATGACTTCTTTGCTTCTCATGATAAGAGGCCTCTAATGCCTGTTCTCAGCTGGAGAGTGTGATAAGTATGCTCTATGCTTAGATTAATTGGAGTGTTAGAAACAACAGATCAGCAAACTGAACAGTTTGTGACATTCCATTTAAACTGACCACATCACTATTTATCCTGGCACACAATATGAAGCTGTGTCTGGTACTATGACTCAGTACCAGGCATAGCCAAATGTAGAGGTGTGCCCTTTTGCCAGATAAACATTGAAAGGGCTATAAAGGATAGGCTATCAATGTGTTTTGTGCAAAAACATTTACTTTTAAAACCTCAACTTCATATAAAAGTAATTTCACATGACAGAGTAAAATTTAAGCGTGAAACCTAAGACTTAGATGAAGATTTCTCCTGTGCTTCTTTCATACTCTGGAACTCATTACCACAACGCATCAGTCTCTTCTCTACTTTTAATTTACAAAAAAAAAAAAAAAAAACACATACAAAAATGGGACATTACTTACTCACAAAACACAAAAAATTTTGGGCCATATTCGAAGCTCAATGGCTGGACTAGACTGAAGCCAGTAGCAAGCGGCTCTGAGCCATGTACTACCTGGGAAAAATTAACAGGTGCAGTAATTGATGTGCAGCAGTCACAACTCCTCTACTAGGGAAATATTAGATGATAAAAACCTGCACATTAAATTAATTCCTGTTCACACCAGAATGCAGTAAAGGCCACAGTTTAATGTCCCATGGGGGACTGCCACCTAATCTTATCTTACTTATATCAGACTATAAATGAACTGAAAATCTCTCTCTCTCAGGATAGTCTATAACCTCCAATAACCCTGATGTCACTTCACCCCTCTGTAACAGTTGTTAGTAATCTATTGTTGCTGCTGTACATTGTTATGTATTTAACCCCACCTCGAATGTACAGTGCCCTGGAACTAACATAGATAATAATAATTCTCGTTTGACAGTTTAAGATATGCATTGGACAGTATCTAATTTTTTATGGTGAAGACATATGACAAAACAGTTTGCTTTTGGCCATTTAGCAAGCTAATATAAACTTCAGAATACATTCGTTATTACTATATAATAATTAAGTATTATGCGTTGCATTTATAATTTTTACAATATAAATCAATGGCAGACATATTAGACTGTATAGATATACAGTCTTAAAGTATGCTGTGAACATTATGGCCAAACATGGCTTGAACTTAGACTTAAAAGTTAAAAGTTAAGGTTAAGTAAAAAGAGTACTTGGCTGGACACCTTTCACTTGCTTTAAAAATGTAAAAAGTTTTCTACTAAAACGCACATAATTTATAAAAATTGATAGAATTACTACAAGTCTCAATCTCAAAAGGAAATGTGCATATTGCTATATTGCCACAGAAATATACTATATCCTGTATTTAAGTAGTATGTAGTATGACTGATGCAGTGTTTCTTCCATGGGTATATATAACTTTTTCTGATACTAAATCAATGACTGTACCACTAAAGATTCAACATTGCGAGATTTGGGAAACTTTGGGGAAATTTCTCAAAATTTGGGCTACAGCTGTGCCAAATTTCTTATGTATTTTAGATACTTGGTTTGCTTTACTAGGCACATTTGACAAGTATTTAAAAAAGGAACCATGGTTAAGTGTAGTTTTTAAAAGCACTATATTTATTAATCATGTGTGCAATTCATTTCATCCAAAATATTAGAGTAGTGTACGCCAGCCAAAAGTTAGGCTAAGAATGAGAAAGTCTCTAATATGGTATTTAGCAATATGCACAAAATCTTTCAGTGTGTGCCAGTGTAATGAATTTGGCACATCTTCTGTCTGTCTCATCTATTTTTAGACTCTCTTTAGTTGTCAGTATTGGACAGTATCAATAAATCTCCTCCTCCCCGCTTGATTTAATGGTCATCAGTTCTGACTATACATTATAACATACAATAAACCTGTGGTCCATAGAAACCATTAATCTTAAGTACTACGGTCTTCGTTTTTTCTGACATGTTTTTTTATATAGGTGGACCACTAAATCTAAAACCAAGAGATCATTGTTACTGAAATGTTTTCTTTTCTTCTTCTTCTAGCAATTATTAAGATCAGACCTTTCTATACCCATGGGACAGTAGAAGCCAGGAGAAGGAATTTTTGTTGTCATTCAAGACCCATGGACATGGCCCACCCGTGGCAACACATTGGGTGCGACTTTCTGGACCATCAAACTGTAAAGTTAACCCTACAGTGTCAATGGTTAATACCCACCAAAGTTTGCAATGAGTAAGTGCAGATGAGATTATTTTCTTTTGGTTTAATTCATTGATTAATAATGTTTACTCTTTTGCAACATTTGTGCTTTGGATTAGGGTTGATGTCAAATATGACCCAGATTCTAGCAATTCAGTTTGGGTCAGCCTAAATCGAACTTTGTTAAATATCACCAAAAATTGTTTCTTCATTGATTTTTTTAATTATTAACTTACCTTTCCTTGGCACTTCAAGTCCAGGATCATGGCACAGCATCACTTCATGAGTAAAACAGTCATCTTCAAGTATTTTTTAAAAAGACGTGTAATCGAAACTGAAGTCTAATGCCCACATGCAACAGCACCAACAATGATAATGTTTCACCATTTGAAAAACTGTAAAAATAAATATATCTTAACCTGAATTTCTGGGACAGGGATAAATGCAGAGTGTTTGGATGATTCAGGACAATATAAACCCAACTTTGTTCTCTTATAGTCATATGTCAAATTCATGTGAAGAAGAAAAGGAACAGCACTTCAATTCAATGCTAGTGTGCAGATTTGGACAATCTTTTTTTGTCAAAATACTCCTCCAGTGGTAAGCCGATCATTGCGTAAAGTGCTTCTGGAACTTCTAGTGATCAGCTTTAATCTTTAGAAAAAATCTGTAAGCAAGTGTTTAATTCATATATTGTGCCGTTGGAACAGAAACAAGGCTCGGTTCTTAAAGGGGTTGTCTCACTACATTGATCATCATTAGTGTTGAGCGATTATTATCGACAAAGTTGACAATCCAGCACAAGTTTTTTTGTTGTTAGGACTCAATTTTTTAGATCATGCGATAATTTAGGTGTTAAAATTCTGTGCACTTCTTATTAAGAAGCGCATTTTGTTAGCCGCTTCACTGTCATCTTTGGCCGGCCTGAAAATCAGCTCTACCAGAATAGAGAAGGGCTGTGATGTCGTGTGCAGACTGTCATGGATGGGTATGTGTATGGTATGCGATTGGCTGGAAAAATCACATGACCCCCCCTGCAGTTTTACATAGAACTGCCCATTCCTGTTCAAGCCTCTGTGTCTCTCAGCATTATCAGAGCGAAGGACGTGCGCCTCTAGCTTGTGTCCAAACAGCTCAGCGAAATCTAATCTATTTCCTCTCACAGACTGTCATAGCTCTACTGTCCTAGCTGTGACTAAGGGGCTGTTGCTAGGGGTCATTAAAACATTCCGGGCTCGGGCCATTTGTGTTTTTCTGGGGAGGGATCGGGTTCAAACGACATTTTTCACGCCTCATTCGTGAACTGCGGATGTTTTTTTAACAGAGGAAATACATTGTGTTCCTGGTCATCTAATTATTCTGCCAACATTCCACACAGAGTTCCGTCCATCTCCCTAAGAACTGTCACTGTACTGTCAAATAATAACCACCTATGACAAAATTTTAGTTTTTCAGAAACTTCTCACCTTCATTTGACATACCCCTAAACAGTCACTCAAAAACCTTTCACCGATTACATGGAGTCATCCTACCAGACAAGTGTTTGTTATCCTAGAACCCTCCTACTAAACCAAGGACCCCCAACTTTTACTACTTAAGGCTCAAAATAATCCTGACAGGACCCTGGACCTACGCAGACACCCTACCATGTTGTCCATCAGATGTACATCAGGCTCTGATATACAATAATTTTCCACCACCGCCCATTCATGTGACAAGATAGTGGTAGACTATCAGTTGTATGTTAGGGACTCTCTGCAGAAAATAGAAGTCCATTAATATCTGTAGTTTACATTTGTTTACTCCACGGAGACGGTCTTTTCTGTCAGCGATCGTTTAAACTTTCACTTTTCTTCTCCATCCGGTCTTCTCACCTTCATGCTGCTTGCTCCGGCCAATACTTGTCCATGAGATTTGGACTAACACAATATCCTTAGAAATCCTACTTCTTCCATGCAACTCCTTAATTATAACGGTCTTATAGAGTCAACATCAGTTTCTGCTTTATAGGGGTCAATGAATCAGTCTATTGGGGCACACAGGCAGGTATATAGGGGGACAGGCAGTATATAGGGCGGGCACAGGAAGCGTTTATATAGGGGCCACTGAGGCAGTATATGGGAGGCACTGAAGGCACGTAATATAGGGGCCACCAGGCAGTATATAGGGGGCCAAAGGAAGTATATAGGGGCGCACTGAGGCCAGTTATATGGGGCCACTGGCAGTTTTTAATGCGGGGCACTGACGGCAGTATATAAGGGGACTCAAGAAGGTATATAAGGGGCATGAGGCAGTATATGGGGGCAATGTGGCAGTATAGAGAGGACACAAGAAGGTTTATAGGGAATACTGCAGGCACTATATAGGGGCCACAGGCATGTATCATGGGCGGGCTCAGGAAGGTATATAGGGGCACAGGCAGGTTTATAGGGGACTCGGCAGCGCAATATGGGGGCCACGGAAGGGATTTGGGGGCCACGGCCTAGGCTGTTTTGGGGGCCACAGGCAAGGCGTATGGGGGCACAGGCAGGTATCTAGGGCAACAGGAGGGATATGGGGGCCACAGGCAGGCATTTAGGGGCCACAGGCTTGGGCACATTACGAGGGGGCTCAGGCAGGCATTATAGGGGCACAGGCAGCATATGGGGGCCCAATGGCAGGGATATGGGGGCCACCAGGCAGTATATGGGGGCCACCGTCAGGCATTTATAGGGGACAGGCAGACATATAGGGGCCACAAGCAGGGATTATGGGGCCACAGGCAGGGATTATAGTGGCCCCACAGGTAGGCATTATCAGGGGCACAGACTGGGGATTTGGGGGCTTCGGGCGTATATGGGGGCCACAGGCAGTATATGGGGGCCACAGTCAGGCATCTATAGGGGCACAGGAAGCCATTATAGGGGAACAGGCAGGGGATAATGGGGGCACAGTATTGGATATGGGGGGACACAGACAGTGGTATGCGGGGCCAACAGCGAGGCATTATAGGGGCAACAGAGCCAGGGATATAGGGGGCCACAGGCAAAGGGATAGTGGGGTCCACAGGCAGGGATATGGGGGCCCTGTACAAGGGTCTCGGGGGCAGGTATATTAGGGGCAATGAGGTCTGATATTTGGGGGCACTGTAGGCAGTATATAGGGGCCACAGAGCAGGGTATATGGGGCCAATGGATGTATATAGGAGGGCACTGAGGCAGTAGATGGGGCCACAGGCAGTTTCATGCGGGCACTGAGGCTGTATATAGGGGCACACCAGAACGGTATATAGGGGCACTCGTGGCAGTATTTGGGGGCACTGAGGGCAGAATTTTAGAAGGCAAAAGAAGGTTTATAGGGGCAATAGAGGACAGTGATATACGGGGCACAGGCAGTATATGGGGCGGAACAGGCAGGTTTATAGTGCCGGCACAGGCAGCTATATAGGGGCAACAGGCAGGCATATGGGGGCACACAGGCAGGATATGTGGGCCATCGGCAGGCGTCTTCTGGGGGGCCACGGAGGACGTAATGGGGGCCACCAGGCAGGTATATAGTGCCCACAGGCTAGGGATATGGGGGCCAAGGCATGCATTATAGGGGCCTCTGGCAGGCATTATAGGGGCACAGGCAGGCATTATAGGGGCCACAGGGCAGCATATGGGGATCAGGCAGGGAATATGGGGGCCCACAGGCCGGAATATGGGGGCCACACAGACTGGCATTATAGGGGAACAGGCGCCATATGGGGGCAACAAGCAGGGATATGGGGGAACTTGGCAGGGATTATAGGGGCACAGGCAGGCATTATAGGGGCACAGAACAGGGATATGGGGTGGGGGCCACGGGCGGTTTATGGGGGGCCCACAGGCAGTTTTTGGGGGCACACTGGCAGGCATTATAGCGGGCTCAGGACAGCCATTATAGGGGCAACAGGCAGGGATTATGGGAGGCACTGGACAGGGATAATGGGGGCCACAGACGTGGTGATGGGGGCCCAGGCGAGGGCATTTAGGGGCTACAACGCAGGGATATGGGGGAAACAAAGGCAGGGATAATGGGGTCCCAGGCAGGGATATGGGGGCCACAGACAAGAGTTATGTGGGGCCAAGGCAAGGCATTTTAGGGGCACAGGCAGGGATATGGGGGCCACAGGCAGGCGAATTTGAGGGACCACAGGCAGGGATATGGGGGCAACAGGCAGTGGTTTGGGGAGCCACAGGCAGTATATGGGGGCCACAGACAGGGGCTAGTGGGCCACAGGCAGGCATTATAGGGGCACTGAGGCTGGGTAAAACGCTTTAAAAACAACAACATTAATAGACTCACCTTAACTCCCCCGGCGAGCGCGCTCTTCATCTTAAGCCGCGCTTACTACGGCCAGACTCCTCCGGACGCACGGCCAATGCCCGCTGTGCACCGATGACACGGCTTCCGGCGTGATCGAAATCACGTATTCGCGACACTGCCGGCTGAGCGCGCAACGTGGCCGTGGCGGGTCCTCAGCCGGCTCGTGAGGACCCGGCGGCATCTCAGGTGTTGACCTGCGGGTCCGACACTCGTCTGCGGGGCACAGGGAGCGCTCGCTCTCTGCTCCGCAGGAAGCCTGCGGCTGTGGTGTGCGTCCAGGGCCGACACATGCAGCTAAAAGGGCACAAGTCGTGCTCCCAGGCCAGGGCAGAGGCAATGGAGCCCGGCGAGACTCGGGGCACCAGGGTGTTTTATTCGGGGCCCGAGCCCCGTAACTAAAAACAGGCCTAGCCACGCCCTGGTGTGATCTTACCAATTTAGTTAGATTAGAGATTGGATGATTTTATGTTGTTAGGTAGAGTAATTTTAAAGGAGCACTCTACCGATGTAAAGTCAACGGCGGGCGGTAGCAGGAGGGGGGGACCCCGAAGGCGAAACAGACAAGTCTATAAAGAATACGGGATATCGTTCACCAAGACTTTGTGTGAGTACATTGCACTGCAACTAGCTTTATTATTAACTGTTTTCTATTGAAATATTTCCTGGATATTGGGCAGCCCTGAACTTATATTAGGCATACACATCTTTTCTAGTAACTGCAGGTCTCCTTTGTTATAGGTGCATAAACTCCACTTTAATTATAAGTACTACATTTCAGATTGGTGTTCATTTTCAATTTTGCCATTACACTTTGATTCATATTTTCTACCTTGCAGTTTATAATCCAGCATTGTGTAGTAAGACACAGTTGATAGGTGGCAAAAATACCTTTTATTTTACGAATACATTAATTATACGTGTTTTTTGCACTTTTGCCCAGTCATGTTTTGTTCATAGAGGCACCTTGCACTTTATATGTGAATGCAGCAATTTTGTAGTCCCACAGGTGAATTGAAAGTGCCAAAAAATTACCTTTTATTATCAGATTACACTTACAGTACATATTTTTTGCACTTTTGCCCAGTCACAGATTTGTTGATTGAGCCACTTGCAGTTAAATTTGAACCAGCAATGGTGTCGCCACCACAGGTGAATTGATAGGTGCAAAAAATACTCTTTATTATCGACATACATTCACAGATACGTGACTTTTTGACTTTGGCGCAACTTTACAGCTTTGTTATTGAGGCACCTTGCACTTAAATGTGAATACTGCAATTTTGTTGTCTCCACAGGTGGAGAATTGAAAGGTGCACAAAAAAATACCTTGTATTTTCCGAAGACTTTTAAGATACGTGTTTTTTCACTTTGGCGCAGGCCAGCTTTGTTTGATTGACTCTACTTTGCAGTTAATTTGAATACAGCAATTTTGTAGTCAACCACAGGTGAATTGATCAGGTGCCAAAAATACCTTTTATTTTCCGTAATAAATTTTACAGATATGTGTTTTTTCACTTAGGCGCAGGCCAAGCTTTGTTGATAGATCTTTCTTTGCAAGTTATATTTGATATTGCATTTGTTTTGATTGACTGGGATTTTTTAGAATAGCTGTGATTTGCAGTCTTTTAATAAGAGACTTTCCAAACAACCTCCTCCTACCTTCTCAAAATTTTCTATATTTCTGAACATGGAGCGATATTCAAGTGGTAACGTAGACAAAGAGGTGGGTAGGGAAATGGAGGTAGTGGTACAGCAGAGAAGGGTGCTACTTCCAGTGCTGGCGACAACACGCCAGCCAGGCGTATAGTCCAGTTGCAGGGAACGTCCAGGCCTGTCATTGCTGGGTCGGGTCCAGGACTGGGGGTTATATATAGTCCAGTTGAAACAAAATGGTGGTTGACAAGACTCCATTTTTCCGGACACTTTTTAATCTGAGGTCAGGCAGGTTTGGGGACTTTTGCTGTGGCCCAGGACAGGGATAGTCTAATGTCCTAGTGAAACTAAAATGGTGGTTCAAAGGACTTCATTTTTCCTGGCACTTTTTAATTTGGGGAGTAATGCAGGTTTGGGGCTCCATGCTGTGGCCAGGAACAAAGTATAGTCAATGTCAGTTCAACTAAAATGGTAGTTGAAAGACTCCTTTTTTTCTGGCAAATTTTAAATCTGGGGGTCTGCAGGTTTGGGGCTCATGCTGCATTCCTGGACAGGGATTTTCACATGTCCTGTTCAAGTAAATGATGGTTCAATTACATACTGCCTTCTGGCACTTTTTCTTTGTGGGTGATGCAGGTTTTATGGGTCATGCTGTGGTACTAGACAGGAGATTGTGAATGGTGTGTGATTTCTTTTTTCTGTGGCCTTTTATAACCTAAGTGTGTTGCCTAAAGATGTAGCAGTATCATTTGGGACTGTTGGGGATGTTAATTCAGCTTCTTCAAGCCTTGTTTGGGTGTGAATAATGAAGGTGTTGTTGCTCTACCATAGAATTTTAATGATCATCGATCATAATTACTTTTGTCTCATCGACTATCCTTGTCGATTGATGGTCGACTATCGACTATCGACTGATGTCGATGGCCAACGTAATCGCTCAACACTAATCATCATACCTTCGTTCTGTTTTCTCAGTTTCATTTTTGAAATCAGGGACCTGTTTACTGGTTTTACTGATTACTACTGGACTGCAGTGAGGAGCTGCAGAGGACACCAGTTCTATAGAGTTTAGTGGACACAGCGGGCTGGAGCCTTATCAGGAAAAAATCAAACATGGTCTGTAGCTATCAGTGACCTGAGAAGCTGATTGAGCCCATACTATGAGGGGATATCTAGGTAATAATAGGTAGGCACACATGTTAATGGGACATATATTGCAAAGTGATTGTTTTTGAAAGATCTTTAATATAAAAAGCAATCCTTGTAGTGAGACAACCACTTTAAGTAAAAACTGCTAAAATGACTCCTTTTTTCTACATCTAATATGATAGTCCCAAAAAAGGAACCCTTTCTTTTTTACTAGAAAATTCCCTCAGAGTATTTTAAGCCCTTTAACTGGTTAACGAGCTAGAGGCAGGACAGAAGGCCTGCAAGTATGATACTAATATAATCAATATTAACATTATTTTACAGCTTCGATCCAATAGAATTTATGTAATTCTACTGTCTGGCATTCTTACACAAAAAGATATTTGTTCAAAGTGAATTATGTAAAAAATATAGAAAGATAGTCTATAATACTCTAGCGCTTTTACTATAACATATAAGCATATTCCAATAAGCAGGTTTTATTGGATCAAAAACTAGAGTTTTGCTGAACACAATAAAAGGTGATTTTATTCAGAAAAAAAAAAATTAAATAGAGTAATAGAAAAATGTATTATTTCTCTTTCCTGCATAATTTTTTATCTAATTGCATACTCATAATTCACTTGAAAACACACTTAAGTCTGAAAAGCACACGACCTGGCTATCCAATTTTATAGACAACCAATATTCTTGGTTGTATTATTACTTTGATATTTTCTCTTCAGTTCCATTATAAATATGCATTATCTTGAAAGACAAAGGATGCAGTCATTTTAAATATTACTTTGGGATAAGATAAATGCTGCAGGGTCTGTGCAAACAGTCCCCCTTTTTACAAACAAAAAAATTTAACTTTTAAGATGGAAGAAATTTTCCCTATCTGAAGTGTTCGGCCTTTTACCTTTTTCATTCAAAGGGTATTTTTGTATTGAATGACAATAACATTGGATATCCAAAATTGTTTTCAACTGATCAGCTCAAGGTGAATTGTGTATGTCTCATGAACACAGATTTTCTGATGAATACATTTCTTTGAGTTGGACCAGCCAACAGTATAAACATATAGTGATTAGTATCAGGTGGAAATATTTCCATTAGCAGCTGCCAATATTGGGATATAAATTAGATAATCCAAAATAATTGTAGGAAAAAATGAATTTCCTAATGAAAATGTAACATTTCAATGGATAAATTCCTAAAGACTACAATCATTATGGAAGCTTTGGTAAATAATATATTTTTCTTTTAAATAATTTCTTACTTTTTAGCTGTAGATCACAACTGCAATGTGACTACCATGAAAGTAACACAACTCTGCTGGTTCCATTGCAAAATGGAAACCAAAGATGCCTGCTGGAGCCTGTTGCCTTTCAACTGTGTACAGTATTCTGATAGGGAAAAGAGTGCTAGATGCACCACTATTACTTTTCCATTAAATGTAATGGAATCTCTGTCAGAGGCTCCTTGTCCATCTACGTGTACCATGAAAAGTTTTTTTCTACAAATTGAGCTAATTATGCTTGTTGTAATTTTCAGCATATTTCTGTTTCATTACACATAGGGGCTGGATCTACTATAACATTTGGCCTCTCTAAAATGCTAATGAGAAAGGGCTAATAAAGTGTAACCAGCAGTGTAGCTGCAAAGGTTGCAGCAGCCGCAAACCTGGTCCCTGAACCACAAGGCTGCAGCTCTATTGCAAGGTCACATAGAACCAGCAATGTGGTGATTCGGTGCCTGCATAATGCCAGCTCTGCAGCCGGAATCGGAGCTTGCTGTCAACAGTAGTGATGTAGGTGCATAACAGAGGAAGGGCGCTCTCTTTGTCAAACGATCAGCACCCCAGCAAAAAGATTGCTGTGTGCCGATGATTGCCATGGCAGCCTATTAAGCCCTTCCACAAACAGGGTCTGATAGGCTGCATGTCTAAGGCATAATACATAGCAATTCACTATTGTATTGCTATGTATTGTGAAAGTGATTAAGCAATCTCATAATTAAGTCCCATAGTGGGCCAAGAATGTATAAATGAAAATGTTTGAGCATTAAAAAAGAAAAAAGAAATAAATACATAAAAAAACAAACTCAATTGTACGCAGTGCACCACACCTAAGGAATCCATCATATGAAGTAGGGAACATGTTACTAAACAATAGTGATCCACAGTGTGAAGTGCAGCTGTCCTGACGGAGGAGGGCCAAGGCAGAAGGTCAATATGCCGGTAGCCACAACCCTGAATGTACCATATATTCTAATGAGAGGTGCCAAAGAGATTCTCATTATCAGTAAAACTGTAGGATGCCCTAGTATAAAGAATTCCTTTCCTGAGAACATTTATCCTTTTAGCAATGTGTTTAGGTGCAATATGTACATAAACCAACACACTGATAGACCTCACCTCCCCTGTCTCTGTCCACCTCTTTTCCTTTGATAAACACAGGAAGCTGAAGCAGTCTGTATTAATTTATGTCATTAGCCCTTTTTTCTATAATAAATGATAAAATTAGAAATATAGATCAAAAGTTGTCACTTGCAGCACTTTTGGCCTGGTAGGCTATGAATGAACAGTAATTGGATTCCAATAACAAAGAGCATCACTTTTTTCATTAGTAAGTCATACTTCTCAGGGAATTATTATGATAGGAGATTTTACTTCTTACATAAGTTTCCATATAATGGGTATACATACCGATTAGTCTAAACATTAAAATCACACATGAAATGAATAACATTGTCTTGTGACAATAGCATATCTCCCAGGGTGAAATATATTAGGTAACAAGGGAACAGTTATGTATGAAAACTGTCCAGGTCTAAGACTTTCTGTGTTGTCCACAGCAACCAGTCAGAACGCCCCTTTCATTTTTTCAGAGCTCTATTTGAATTGAAAGGGGAGCTTCGATTGATTGCTATGGGCAACAAAGAAAGCCTAGGCAGTTTTCAATCATGAGGCCCTTAGTTCTTAAATTTGTAGGAGGGTGGGACCCTCTTCCCCCTACAGAGTATCTTTGTATGTATACAGGGGTACATAGTATATAAAATGTGCATATACTGTAGGTTCAAAAAGTGTAAGTTTATATGACTTAGCAACCTTATTGAGTGGTGAAGGTGCTTTAAGACTGGCAGAGGGATAAAGCATGGCTGGATTTGCAGCCAATCAGTGTTAGAGGGGAGGGGCTGCAGGACAGACACAGTTAACAGGGGTTTGCCATGTGCTGTCAGGGGAGAGTCTGAGTGACAGCTGTTTGAGTTACAGATATAGACAATATCGGCAGCAAGCACTGGTGAGTTTCAAATATCTTTATAAATATAAAAATACTCCATTTAAATATATACTTAGTTCATTCCGGCTTTATGAATCAACTCTTAGAGGGTCTTAAGACCTATGTTCAATCTTTAAATATGTAATCCTGACAACAGATTCTCATTTAGGTACGTTTCGGTCCAGTTATGGACCTTTATCAATAGAATCTTTAAAACTGTTAAAAACAAACAAATAAAATTTCAGTAATAGGATACATATATACAAATGCCATAAGCCACCATATGTTAGTAAGTTAGTGACTTAACATTCATAAAGATATTAACTCACTCTTCCCTAAATATGCTCTAGTCAATATTTATGAGACCTATTGAGAATATAATGACAAAGCTATCACAGTATTTTGAACTTTTTGATTATACAGACATAGATATAGTCAATTAGTCAACTGTTTCTCTGAAGTTATAGACATGCACATATATACATATGTATGTGCAATTACCAGCAGTTGTTACAGGGTATATATGTTATATATATATATATATTTATATATAATATATATATATATATATATATATATATATATATATATATATATATACACACACACAAATAATATATATATTTAATATATATAATATATATATATACATATGTGTGTGTGTCTGTGTATAGATACACATATATATATTTATTTGGATTCATAGATGCATAAGTATATTTACATATATACCCGCACATATGAATTCCATACTATAGTAAGTGTTTGCACAAGTGTTTGTTAGTCTATCAGGCACAAGATGTAGTAGTATATACTGTAGTTCTAAGCGATGCATGGTCACTTATCGCCATTCCGTTGGAGTCGAGGACATTTGTTTAAATTAGCTGTTTGAGTTACAACAGTTAGTTTAGTTGTCAATCCCAGTGGAGGAGATTCATTGACCATAAGATGGCTGTGGCTCAAGAGCAGGCTGTCCCTTTCACCAAGCCTAGAAACACTTACCGGGGAAAAGATAAAACAGAGAAGAAAAGTAAATGAAAGAGACAGCACAGAAGAAGTGAGTTATGGTTAAGATAGAGAGAGAGATAAAAGAGAAGATTAGTTTGTGACACGTGCTCTGGCCCGGTAGTGGTCGGGCCACAGAGAGACTCAGGCTATGACAGCTGGGAAACAAGTCAGGCATCCAATAAATCTGTAGAGTGACTTGGAGTATTGGCCTAGTTACAGAAAGGACTAGGAGATAAACCTCCTGTTAAGAGAGGAAGAGTATCATGGTAGATAAATATAAAGAAGGTACAGCTTTGTTGGAGTAGAGAGCTGTTCTCTGGGTGTGAATTGTGAAGCAATGTACCCACTCCTGTGTTGTAAGGCTATGTCTACACTGCATTAAACAAAAAACGGCCAAAAAGCGGCTGTGTTTTCTCTGATGCAGGGCCGCAGTTTTTGTCACGCTTTGTACAAAAACCGCGGTCTCTTCTCGTTTTCCTGACGTCGCCCATACAATAGTATTGTATGGGAAGACGATAAGAAAACGAAAAGCGCCGGCTTATTATACAACATGTTGTATAGTACGCCTCTGCCGAAAGACGGCAGAGAAAAGACGAGCTGTGTAGACAGCAGCTCGTCTTTCCTATTGCCGTCTATGGGGCTGCAGGAACAATCGTATCTTCGGCGCTTTTAAAAAACGAAAAGCGCAGAAGATATGAGTGTAATCCTATGCAGTGTGGACATAGCCTTACAGTAACCAGTGAAAACTACTACAAGAAATGTTCTGTGACTAAAGCCTGTGAAGATCCTTGAAGCTGACCAATCTCTGTGGTTGACCACATTATTAAGTCTGACACATACCAGGTACATACCTCATGCTCCTGCCACTTTACAAAGTTAAAGAGGTTTTGCCATAAAGCAAAATCCCCTACTAAGGCCAGCTCACGTTTGCCATTTCTTTTCTATGGCAGTTACTAATATAGTCAAGTTAGTGTGCTCAGCTATATTCGGAACTCCCATAGACATAAATGGGGGAGAGCTTTGCAAACACAACCCTCTCCCTATTCTCTTAGGCTGTCTCAGAAGGTAATTTTGTTTCATTGCTAAACTCCTCTAATGCTTATTCACTGCCAAAAGAGCTTACAATGGGCACAGCAGCCTCAGAACTGGCCATGGATTGAAGGAGAAAGATGGCTTAAATTACATTTTTGTACATCATGAGGATGGCTGGTTTTTAGGTATCACTTACCTGGGTAAGAGATGGCACCATGATGCACTATAGGAAGAAGGCAACATGTTGCCTAAACATTCTTGCAGAGAAAAGTATATCCTTTCATGTAGCCACTTTCATCAGGTAATGCATCTTGCGACAATGCAAATATTGTTCAGGAATGGTGGCACAACAAAGAATTTGAGGTGTTGATTTGGCCTTCAAATTCCTTACATCTGCTTTCAATGGAGCAATATATGGATTTATTAAAGGATCTGTACTTAAAGGGGTTTTTTCGCCATGTTGTTTCACAGAGCCTCAGCCAGCTTCAGACTCATACGACTGTTGAAGGTTTAATAAACTATATTGCACAAGTCTACAAGGCTTTAAAGGGTTAAAACTTGCCATTAACTTAAATAAGCAAGCTACTGTGATGGAGATAACACTCAGCAGGGAGTGGACAAGGGCTACTTGGAGCAGTGAGGCCATATAGAGCAGTGGTCGGTAACCATGACTAACTTGTATACACATGCAGTAGATAAAATCCTCCTACTAAGGATAATCAGAACAACAATGTATTTTGACTTTATTTACTTTTGTATACATGTTTAAGGCTATTCATTGTGGTGAGAAAACCTCTTAAATGTCTTAGTTCCAGATGCCACATGACATCTAAAAAGGTCTTATTTAGTACTTGCCTCAAAAATCAGCACTTGTTTAATGGGATAAAGGAGATCTACAACATTTTAAGGTTTAATGTTACGGCTGGTCGGTGTAGATTGCATTGCTGTGGAAATCCACTAAAAATTCTCTATGTTTTGTTCATCTATTTACCAGCCAAAATTTCAGTAATAAACAATGGAATATGAACAATACAAAAGAGAATGGGAAACAAAACTGTTTTATATGTAATAAACTGATGATCTTTAGCTCACATTCTATTCTTCTCACCAGGACTCCAATCTATGTCTTGCTGGGTCAGGTTAAAATGGTTCTGTTTCCAGCATAGATTGTCTTCAATATTTTGTGCTTACATTCAGTTCACAGAGAAAATAACGAGGATTGATTTTAGGAAGAAGAACATATATTCTACCCTCACTACATAAATTCTTTGCACATAAATATTTCTTCTTGTGTTTTGCATTGGAATCTGTGCCCTACAGTGATAGTCTGAAAACAACAGGACATGATGAAAATACTTAACAGTCTATGGTATTCCACTGAGGAAAACACAAATGTTGTTAAATTTGCTTTAATAGTCGTGAATTTATTTTCTTTTGGTGTCTGTGGAATCCTTAAAAAGATGGTTAGGGTATAATGACAAAACTTATTAAGTCTGTAAGCATGGTGTTAGTTATATCCTTAACATATTTTATATATAAAAACGTATGGTAGAATGACATAGGCCCTCCCTTGTGACAACTTTGTTGCCTAGCCTTAAAGTTTATGCTCCCTGTTCCATTTCTAGGTCCAAAATACCGTGCTTATTTAATTTATCTTATATCTGTGTACTCTGATTTGATTAACAATATTATTCTGGTAGCATGCAGCCTCTACTATATTTAGTACTCAGAGGTCAGCCAACTCTAACCAGTGAGAGCTATGGTAGTGTAAAGGAAAGGAAGAGAAAACTGTTATATTTAAGGCCACCACCCATTTCTATGACCTCATTAATTAAGATCTTATACTCACTATTCAGCTAATAAATAATAACCTTAGATTAATCATAGTGCTGTAGGGCATTCCTTAAGACTGGCCTTAATGCATTTCAAAAGGGGAAATTAGATTGCCAGCCTTTTGCCAGATGATGACATCCTTTGTTCTACGCTGCATAACATTTGAGTATACAGTATAGGCAACAAGAAATAAATATAAAACAACATAATCACACCACAAATACTCTCTTATGGAGATAATTATGCAAATAGGTGCGTCGAAGTGCATTTTCACGTCTATATTTCAGTGTAAAATGCACCTGTATCTATGAAAGTGGTTTCTGTGCACTAATAAATGGCGTCTAAAGTTCGACATGCCTCACCTGTGTGTTTGGCGCATTACGGAACTTTGGTGCATTACTAATGCACCAAACATGTGTATAGGCTATAGATAGGCTAGAAATAAAAGTCATTAGAATAGCATGTCAGGGAATAGAAACTATAGCAGTCATCTTGTGGACCGCAGGTCCCAGCAAGACCTGTGTTGTGCTGGCTCTTGCCGTATGTAGAAAAAAGGGTGAGAGCAGCAAAAATTAATTTCAAAACTGATCACTGTCTGATAAATTTTTATTTAATATAGTAAAAAATAAAAATCTGAGCAACATTTTATTAACATAATTCAGAAAAATATAGGTCAATGGGTTATTTAATTTAAAATTAATTTTAGATTTTATTAATTTTAGGAAATATTTTAATGTTTTGGGGGTATTATATAATTTTATATTAATGTTGTATGATTTTTTTTTTATTTATAGAATTAAATTTTGCTCAGGCTTCAAATTACTGAGCCGAATATCAAAGACTAATAGTGGGAACACAGGTCAACATATATAAAACCTGTCAACTTAATACTATTTTTTGTGCCTTTTTTCAATGTATAATGCGCCTGAATATGTGAAAGTGGTGAATGTGCACTCATAAATGGCACCTAAAGTCCAACATGCCTAGCACATGTGTTTGGCGTCCGTGCTACCTTTAGATGCCCCCCGTCTTCCCGACCATGAACATTTACTGAAACCTCTTAAGTCATGCAGTTACTAGATTATACAAGGAGTGAATACCTCACCATAGACATCACCATCATACTGCTACCAATCAAATCCAACTATATCAAGACCAACATTACCAATAGAGCTACTATAGAGGGACCCAATTATACCATCAGGATATGACCATCGATTAGCACCACATAGTGACTGAATAATACCCCAATACTATTAATGAATAAAGATCAGTATACAAAGACCAATATTACCGCCATATAGTGGTATATACCAGTGTAGCAGCTGTCGTGCAGTCTGTATATTACCTCTATACAGTGACCATAGAGTGGTATATACTAGTGTACACAGGTGCCCTGCAGACTGTATATTACCACCATACAGTGACCATATAGTGGTAGACACCAGAGTACACTGACACTGCAGACTGTATATTACCACCATACAGTGACCATATATTTGTAGATATGTGTACACAGACTTTGCAGACATATGTGTTATAGTGCAGTTACATCTTGTGACTCACAGGTGACGTTTCTCTGAGTCATTGACTTTCCCTTTAGTTTTGCATCTGGTCCAGACTGCCATGATGACTTCTCAAGGCCACCAATCATCCCTGCAGATTTTGACACACATATATTAGAATCCTCACTTTTCCAGCACCTCACTCCCTGCCCCCTACCTCTGTACAAACTTCCAAGAGGTGGCTGAGTGGTTACAGGCCAGAGCTTAGAGACACAGTCTCTTGGAGAGGATTCACTCCCTGGAGATTGTATTACCCCTCCGAATCATATTACCAGGTAGACACCCATCAGATAGGTTGGTAGGCGCTAGGTAGGTAGGTTGGTAGGCTTCAAGAAGGCAGTAAATAGGCCCCAGGTAGGTAGGTAGATTGGTCCTAGGTAGGTAGGCAGTAGTCAGGCAGGACTCAATTAGGTAGGTAGATTGGCCCTATATAGGCAGTAGTTAGGACCCAGTTAGGTAGACAGCCCCCAGGTAGCTAAGTAGGCAGTAGATGGGCCACAAGTAGCTTGGTAGATAGTCTATAGGTGGGGCCCACATAGGTAGGTAAATAACCTATGGGGAGGCCCAAATAGTCACGCATGCTTTAGGTGGGCTATAGGGCCATATAGGTAGGCAGACAGGGTTCAGGTATGGTAAAGGAGCCATATAGGTAGGCATGCAGTGTTTAGATAGCTATAGGGGGCCATATAGTTAGAAAGGAAGGGTTTGGGTGGGTTATAGGGGCCATATAAGTAGGCAGGCAGGATTAAGGTAGCTATAGGGTGCCATATAGGTATGCAGGCAGGGTTTAGGTGAGTTTAATGGGCCATATAGGTAGGCAGGCAGGATTTGGGTAGCTATAGGTAGGAAGGGTTTAGACAGGCTTTGTTAATTTAAAAAAAAAAAGAAATAGCTTATTTACCTCTCTCCATACTCCCACGATGCGAGGCGCTCCGGACAGTCTCTGTGCTTGGCATGGGCGGCATGATGATGTTACCCTGTGGGCACCTAATATGCTTAAAGGAGTTGTCTCCCCACAGGGTTTCAAAGAATGCATGAAAGAAATTCCTCATTCACTTCTGGTCATAATTTGCTATAAGCTCCATGCTTGTAAGCTACGTTGTGCTTTCAGATGCTAATTAGATTAGATTACTTCTCAAACTCTCAAGGAACTTTCTTATTCTGATCACTTATCCAAACATAGCCCTATTACAGAGTGTTTACTTGAGATAAATCAAGCTTTTTACTGTCTGGCAGCACAGGACACTGACTGACACTGTGGACCAGTGTGATAACTCACTCTCTGTTATCTCATTGAACAAACAGCCCCAGGAGATTTGTTTACAGGTCAGTTACTGAGGGAACTGAAATAGCCAAGGAGGTAATAAATTCACTTGTATCTCTTTAGGGAAAACAGAGGAACAATGCAATATATTTGGAAAATGTCTTTATTTTGTGTTCCCTACAATTTGAAAGCTATTCTTTGTAGCGAGACAACCCCTTTAAGGCTTATGGCGCTGGCGGAACTCCATTGCCAGGTGTTCAGAGGCAGCATGCACTGGGCCCCGCAGCTCCACCTTGCTGGCAGTGAATTGTTATATTTATTGTCAGCGAGTGCAGACGCAGTATAATGTTATATGGCAGTGGTGCGGTATTATTACAACTCTGTACAGCTTTCTTATTGTCCACTTGATTTTAGAGTGCTACTGTTGTGATTGCGCTACTATTGTATAGAAGTGTATTTCAATATATTGTATAGTTTTTAGCTTTCTGGTGTAGCCTAGAGTACCTTTCTCTGTAAAAAAGGCAGAGCTTAGTAAATGAATATTTTGCCAGGTACCTCGTCAAATCCCGCCCTTACTAATTTTAATCAAATGTTTTGTTCTTCAAATTTTTAAAATCTATTTTAAAAAAAATAAAGCTATATTAAAGGAGAAATGTAATATATTTCATCAAATAAAATTGATCAAAGAAACACAGATGGGATTGCTCACACCCCTCCAAACATATCTCTGATTACATACAATACAAAGAAATTCCTCAGTTTGTTGATTCTGTGCTGGACAGCAATGTGAATTCATGATTAAATTGTGAGTCTACGTTCCCCTCGTGGGTTTTAAAAATCAAAAAAAGATTAACTTGTTCTATTCTTACAAGCACTCCAGAAATTACTTTATAGCCATTTCACAAGAAATTGTAGTGTTTACCTAAAAGTGCATTGAAAATTCCTATTAAGTAGCCGGGATCCACTGGGGCTATTTTAATCCATTAGTTTGCAAGATACATTATGCAGATATTTTTATGGAGTGAATTGTGCATCTTCAGTTACTGTGTAAACTCCTTGTATGATTTCAAATTAGTTTATCCCAAAAGAGAATAGACAAAATGTATACAAAGCAGGATGCATTGAAGAGTAAATTAGTCTCAGAGCTCGGCATGATGTAGTTTCATTTATAGAAGGATAAAATAGACTTTACAAAAATATAAAAATAATAGTGAACTATAAGTAAAAAATGAATAACATTATCATTATTTTTTTATTAAAATAATAAATTAAATTATTGTTATTATTATTACATTTATGCTACTATTAAAATAATTGTTGTCTATCAGTACTCACAGTAGGGTGTTTTCACAGTAGGTCTTTCCTCTAAGACAAAGGGCCACATGTATAAAAACTGTCTAGGTCTAAAACTCACCTTGTTGCCCATAGCAACCAATCAGAGTACCTCTTTCATTTTTTCAGAGCAGCATATTAAATTAAATGGGTGCTGTGATTGGCTGCTACGGGCTACAAAGTGAATTTTAGACCTAGACAGTTTTCATACATGTGGCCCACAGTGTTTACAACAGAACCAAACACAGTCCTGCAGACCTATCATTTATGGGCCTGTTACCGGCCTCACCTGGTACGTACGAGTGGCCTCCCGCCCAACACTTGGCAACTCCAGGAAAAGCCAACCCAGACTATGCAGGTTGGAACCGCTTACAGTATATTAAACTAAAACATGTCAGTAACGTAGTGTTACTGAAACATAACTGACAGCTTTCCTTCACCGAGCCCAGGCCTCTCGGTGACACGCATCTGCCCACATACTCCCCAAAGCCACATAGGAGAGTATTCTAGAGGAAACATACCTCCCCTCAATAACTCCACCTTGTACTGCCTTACATCAATAAAATAATAATCATTATATTCTTTTCATTACTATTATTCTAAGGTGTGCTGTAAAACAACTGTTTTGATACATGTGATTGCATATTTTTAATAACAATATTACAATTAATTGTAGTAATAATAATAATACTAATAATAATATAAACATTTACTTATTAGCAATAATCATAAAAGTACCAGCCTAAGGGCTTGTTCACACGGAGTTTACACTCCGCGTTACAAGCGCTTTAAGGATCTATCTTGGGGTCCGCTCTGTCGGTCCCCAAGATGGATCTAACAATTAGCAGTGAGATTCTCACTGCTGTCTATGTCGAACATGGAGCGGCGTTCACATGAGGGAATGCCACTGCATGTTTCAAAAGCGCAGCTCGGCTCTGTCTTGAAAAGAATTGACATGCTCTGTAGTCCAGTTCTGATACCGGTGTTCAGATCTATTGTAAGCTCCTTTGGCTGTTCACAGGGTACAGCTAAGACACTGGTTTGTGCCTTTACAGCAAGCTTAGATGTGCTGGGTTCCGATACCTATCATCACCAGAATTACCTTTCTGCAGGAATTTGTGTTATAGTAGATTTTCTGTGGGATCAGATCAGACATGATAGCACATGTTAATCAGCTTTATGGTGCAACATTATGGGCAACATGTATGAACTTGGCGCAGAAAGTCCAGTTCTAAATAACGTTAAAGCATTGTAGAATGATTCAGTATGTATGAACCTGTTCTTCTGCAGTCCATACATTTGGTGCATCGTAGCTGTAATCCTAGCGTGAAGCCTATCTGTGCCACATTGTAAAAAAGTAGAAGACTCCACAGAATTCCTGATAGTTAGGGCCATACTTACTGATGTTAATTTTAAAGCTATATTTAATAAAATAATTTCACAATAATATAAAATTAATATAAGATTATATAATATATAATTAATATCTGAATACATAATATAAAATGTGTTTAAAAATAAATAACATTAATATTAAATTATACTGTATATTATAAAATTAATAATAATTTAAATAATACTAAATTAGAAAAACAATACAACATCTACCATAAATCCCGTTATTATAGTATTCAGTAATTACAAACACATCACAGCAGGCTAGAAATAAAAGAAAAGCCATTAAAATAGCATGTCAGTGAGTAGAAACTGTTGTAGTGATCTTGCTTGGCGCACCTTAGGTCCCAGCAAGACTTAGGATGTATCTGCTCTTGCCATATGTAGAATAAAGGCTAAGAACAGCAAAATTAAATTTCAACACCATCTATTTAAAATTTGTTTCATTTAATGTAATAAAAAACGAGAATTAAAAAAGTCTGAACAATTAATTAACATAGTTAATTTTTCATCAGAAAATCAACTCACTAAATTGCACTAGTCTCTATAGAGGCAAGAAGTAACAGTAAGAATACAAATGTTACAGTTCTTAACTATGATTGACATTTATATCTACTTATCTCTTGCAACATTCTAACCACAAATTTAGATTCACCACAGGGAGAGCATTGTGACATTTAACAGCATGATTGACGTTTATTAACGACATTGAGCTTCTGCTCTTCTCTATAGAGTTTAAAGAAGAATTTGTTAAATTTATGATGTTAATAAAATTTTGTTCTGATTTTTATATTTTCCTTTTATAGTTAAAATCTTACAAAATACTTTTTTTAACATTTTATATTGTATGTTAATTTTCATTCATCAAAATGTAGGTCAGTGGGTCAGCCTTTATTCAACAAACAGCAATAGCCGACACACCACAAGTTTTGCTGAGAGTTGTGGTGCGCCATGCAAGACCACTACCATAATTTCTATTCACTTATATGCTATTCTAACCCCTTTTCTTTTATTTCGGTTTGTAATCACTAACACTATGCTAACTCCATAAATATCCGATTGAGAACGGGATTTATGATAAATGCTATATTGGTTTCATTAATTTATATTATTTAATTTAATATTAATTTTATATTATGTAATGTAATATTTATTTTATATTATTTATTGCATATAGTTTGATAATTATCATAAATCAGACTGTATTATTTTAGTGGTATAAGTTGAAAAATAATTTTTTGCCTACATGGCAAATCTAGTTCCACTACGACAACTTTGGTCTCAGACAGGCCACTTTTAACTTGGTCTGGCTGTTCTGACAGTTATGCAACTACTTTTGGCATTCCACATTCATAATTATGTTTAATCAACAAATCTGGTGCGACATGCCCCCAAATATTTAGCGCATTACAAAGTGTCGGGGCAAGTGCAGATTGCGCCAAAGTCTGGAGTACGACTGCTCATACATCTATAGAATAGGGCTACGCCAGGTTTTTGGCACAGCCCCGTTTATACATCTCGCCTTATGTTCATCATTTCACTGACTGTCTGTTCCTGGATTACTTTTGGTGGGTACTGCTAACCACTGCATACCTGGAACATCCCAAAAGATTTACTCGGATCCAGTTGGTAGACATAACAATTTGGGTCTAGTCAGTCACTCAAGTTCTTATATTTGCCCATTTTTCCAGCTTCCAAGACATCAACTATTACTTCTATAAAAATTTTAATATTATTATTAATATAATAATGTTATTACATAACTAATAATAATAATAATAATAATAATAATAATAATAATAATAATACTCTATTTTTAATAGCATTTTATTAATATGTAACTGCTTTTGCTTATTTCTTTATTACTACTTAAGGGTAAAGTTAGATACAGTAGATTTGTTGCAGAAATGTCTCCATCTGTCCCATTAAACTGACTAATGCTTGCAGAAATATGTGTTCTAGCCTTCAAACTAGACCAAAACAGATTACTTTAACTGTCTTTCAGTTGGAAACATTTCTGCAACAAATCTGTTGTGTGTGAATATACCCATACAGGGACTGAAGCTCAGATTTTCTAATACAAAGCCATCGCTTCCTTTCAGAAAATCACAGAGCTAAACAATAAAACAAATTCTGCTAACCACAAGACAGTAGAAAATAAATAAATTACTGTATACAGATTTATATAGATCCTGTTGCATACATATAAATCCATAGGGCAGTTTCAAACAGAAAAAATGTTACCATTTACAATAATTTTATGATTGTGTGGCTGTCTCTCACAAGCACCAAAAAAAGGTTTTTGAGAACTCTTTTTATGTTTTCCCCTTGAGAGATCATTGATGCTTACAAATACCAAAATTGTTTAATATTTCTGTTACACATATTGGCAGTTTTATAGCAGAATATGAAAATTGAATACACAGGTCATAGTCCAAAATATAATGTAGGCAAAAAAGTAAATGTCTAACATCCTGGAGCACAACTGTTATGTCACAACATACTATGATTTTTTTTTAGTGGGTAACTGTTAGTGCAGTTCTTTTTTTAATCCCCCTTTAATTTTGTGGTAGAATATTCTACTCTTTCCTTTTAGTACTACAGTATGGCAAGTTTTTCAAATACTTGTAACTCATCAATTTAAACTTAAAACAAATAAAATAAATGATCACAGTAGCTTCAGTGTGTCTCAAATGTATTCTGAACACAAGGTTGGCAGCTCATAGATTATTATAGGCAGTGTTGCTTCAATAGGTCACTGCTTGGGATGTCCGGATGCTACATTTTTTCTCCAACCTTACACTTCAACCTAACTTTATCCTTAATCATAACCCTTAAGGCCTCAGTTAGGTGTGGCATCCGGTGTGATGTCATTTCTGGTCCAACATCAGTGGAACATGAGATGGGACATTTAATGTCACACCAGATGTCCCACTGGGAGTGCTTACTGAACTAGGAGCACCAACTAAGCATTAGGGTCAATTTACTGATGATTTTCAGTTTTAACATTGACTCAAATTCAAATAGCAAGACACAGTAGATAACTATGTCACATATTTTAAAATGACTGTTTATGAATTGTATAGATAATGATCATTTATAGAACAATAATTAAAAAAGGTTATATTTTTCCTAATGAAGGTATCAAAAATTAAGCAATGTCCAAATATACAGCCTCTGAGCAGACGGATGTGTCTACATGGTAATGGGCTGCAAACAAATCTTGTGCATAGTCTGATTTTAGAAAAGCAATACACGGAATAGTTTTGACACATTGGTGATGTGGTAGAGAACTATGTTCCCATCTGACCATCAATGGTCCAAAAGATGCAGACATGCTCGTGCAGCCCTTGGCATTACTGTGTGTAGGAGAAGAGGCAAAGAGAGATAGCACATACTTTATGACAAGTCTGTATAAAAGCTTTATACACGAAATGGACTATATGCAAAATAAATCACTCAATCATTAGATGTACAAACATTTCAGTAAAAAAGGGAGCTTCTTAGATAAACACTCTAGACAGTTTCTACGCTGCTAAAATCTTTAGCAGAAACAATCAAAATATTTAAGAATTTGCTTCCAAGATTTCAGCAAGTTTCAATAAGGATGACAACGGATATGCCTAACTAGCTATTAACTAAGCAAAGGTGAAATAGGTGAATGTGTCTGGCAGCAGTAGTCTATATTGATTATCCATGCCAAACAAACGAAGAAAGAACACCAAACCTGATGCAGTAAATCTGGACTGAATAATGGAAGCTTGAAAAACAGATATTTACATTTATTTTTTCACTTCGGACCAGTATAAACTGAGCAAACACAACAGCTCTCATAAAAACCCTGTGGAAGTTTTTTTTTTGTTCAATACTGTTAATCATTAAGGACACTTTACTGCAGAACCGGTTAAATATTGTCTTGGAGAACATCAAAATGATTCAAGAGGAAAGAAAACTTAAGACAGGGCTTTAAAGGTGTTTTCTCACTTAAGTTATTGATAGCATATTGCTAGGATATGGGATCAACGTTTGACTCGTGACCACTACTGTGACCTCCACTGATCAATAGAATAGCATAAAAATGGTGCAAAGAAATGACTGTTTTCCTTTGCCTCCTTTCAACTCTACTCGATGACCATTAATAGACCATAGATTCAGGAGACCAGCAGGGACACAGTGCTTTATTAGCTCCACTGCCATTTTATTCTACCGACTGTGAAGAGTCACAGCAATCAGACATTGATGGCATAACCTAGAGATTTATTATCAATGACTTAATTGAGGAAGTAGAATTGCAGATTGGAGGAATTTCCAAAAATACATAATAGAGAGGATATAAAAATAACCTCATTCCTCATCTATTCTTGCCAGCAAATTCAATAGCTTAGTTATTTAGATTTTAATTATTTTTATTTTTTGTGGCCTTCTATTGTATTCGACAAAACAAGTCACAACTAAAAACCAACTTGTAAGGAGGTGATGAAGCAACCATCAGACATTCAGAACATGGATCATGGGTTTGGGCTTCAGCTTGACCACATGAACATTTCCAGGCAGCTTGAATGTGCTCCCAGTGTTTGAGTATAAATATACATGACTTTTTTTACCTATTTCTACAGTCACCTTAAAGGGGTAGTGTCACTTTGTGAAATCCTCTTCGCTGGTTGCTCACAACTCGCTGCAATATGGACATGCAGGTGAATGAGGAGGATGCTACTAGCGCCACCCTCCTCATTCACCTCTATGGGAGATCCAAGTATAGCCGAGTGTGTGAGGTCAGTTACACTTGGAACTCCCATAGAAGTGAATGAGGAAGACGCCACTAGTGCTGTTCTCCTCATTCACATGCATGGCCGGATAGCAGCGAGCTTCTAGCGGCCAGTGAAGAGGATTTCATGAAGTGGGACTATCCCTTTAAGTAAGGCGTTCACCAAACCAATAATTTGAAGAAAGTAACCAATGAGACACTTCTTTTTTCAATTTACATTACACTTGATATGATTGTTTGGTGAAATGTTTCTGTCTCCAGCATAATTTGGGTCATTAGCCGCAGCTTGTCAAAGACATATTATCAAAATAGCAAAACAGGCATTTTGTGATAATATATGGATCACACTGCATGGGTGAGAATCTGTTATATCTACTTGTGTTTAGGATTTCATGTGTTATAAAAAAAAAATGTGCATTATTATACTGTATAATAACTAAATAATTTATTTATTTTTCTTTTGTTAAGACTAGTATTGTAGTACTATCTACATGGGAAAATGATCTTGAGATTTGCGAATTTCTCAAAAATTCGGTTTGCCAACTTCGCCGAATTCTCTGACAAAATTATTTTCATCCTGAATTAATTAGTGATGAATCGTGTTAAAAAAAACAGCTATTTCCTGGCTGCAGAGAGTCTTCATACGATGCTGTGTTTTAGTATGACACGCACATGACAGCCACCTCTCTTAGAATCGCTTTACTCTAAAATTCCTGGGCACTTACGGGGGAAAAACTGACCACATAACTGATGCGGGAACGCAGCCTGATAAAGTCATGGCAGCGTCAGCTGGAAAAAAACAAGCTGAGGGCTAAGATAGCATCAAAGAACACAATAGTAGGTTCCTGGAGCTGCCACATATCGCAGCACAGTAAGGGGACGTCACAGCAGGAGTAACCCTGCAAGGCCACAGCATCCAGTGTCATCTACCGGCCATGTGTTGACCACACACTAGGTCATACACTTTTTCCCAGATGACATCTGACAACACCAGCCAAGAGTCGGTGGGTTTGCCTCACACAAACCCTAGTTGGCATGGCCCGGGAGCAGGTGAGGGGCTCTCACCTGTCCTCAACCCACCTCTGTCCTGTTCGCTTCCCACAGCCAGAGAACTACTATGTGCTGTGGCCTCTGCGCCACTTTACAGTGAGGACAAAATATTTGAGGACAGTGGGCAGCAAAGAGATGGGGAAGACATCCACTGCTTCTTACAGAAGCAGGCAAATAGTGATGAGGGGAGTTGCAATGGGGGTTTTGTTGTGAGTGTTCAGGCTTTGTTCAGCGACACCATTGAGGTGGACGGCGGTGACAGGTTGACGCTAATCGATGTAGCCGATCGCACTTGGGAGCCGGGTGAAGCAAGCAAGCCTGGGACAACGTAATTTGACCTAGTTAAACAAGGCATAAAGTGCCCCCAAAATGGAAAATTCAGCTGACTCAATGCCTCCTTGTGCCCCCTTTTCTCCCTGGGATGAAGTGGCGCCCTACGCGGTCACCTACCCTCGACTACCCGACTATTGTCCCGGCCCTGGAAGCATTCCGTTTTCTCTACATTAAGTTTTAGGAGACAGGAGGAGAAGAAGGAGGATTTGGACGACAGACAATCTGGGATCCTGGACAGTAGAGAATTAATGTCTGGGCCGGAGATGTAAAGTTGGGTGTCATCAGCATACTGGTGGTTTTGAAAGTCATGTGAGCTGACCCAGACCTACAGTTTACAAGGGCTTCATCATTATCATTGGGAGAAGAGAGCGACAGCTTGCGTGTCAGGCAGTGGTGCAGCCCGTAAGTCGGTAGTGTGGCCGGGAGTCAGCAGGGTGGCAACAGTGCGAGGTTGGGAGCCAAACGGCCACGATTTAGACCACTCACTCTGCAAGTCCCAGAAAGTAGTGGCACAGGGGCTCAAGCGGTGGTATCGGCCACGCCAGGGAGCGGGGTCTAAGTAGGTCCAGGTTTTCACCAGATCCCGCCGTAAGGCAGGATGGACTTTCTGCGGTGGGAGTCCTACCAGGTCGCTACCCCTGGCGCGACTAGCTTGCGGTGGCAGCGAGGTACCAAATCATAAGACGAAACTCGTAGTGGCACTGAGCCCAGACCACATACTAGTTCTCTGGCTGGGGGACCCGAATGGGACAGAGGCGGGTTGAGGACAGATGAGGGGCGCTGACCTGTTCCTGGGCCATGACAACTAAGAGTTGTATCTGATGAACCCACCGGCTGTTGGCTAGAGTTGTCAGATGTCATCTGGGATGAAGTTGATGACCTACTCAACCAATCAAGAACCCTTGGGTTGCTGATCACCACACGGCCGCTACATGACAACGGTAGTTCTGGCCTCACCGAGTGACCCCGCTGCAACGTCCCCTTACTGTGATGCGACCTGTGCCTGCTCCAGGATGTTTGTGCCACTGCCACTCGCATGTGAAGAGCCTGTCACCTCTCTGTCTGACAAACTGTTTGTTCAAAAATTTACAGACTCTATTTAATTAACATATCTGTATATGATAAATACACACCCTGTATTTGACTCCAAATGAACCTACTAACAGGTTTGGGTAACCCTTGAATATAAATTGCGCTCCAGAAATGACCAGGAAACATTTTCGCACATGTGGCGTTTAAAAACACCGTGTATTTGACTCAATATAAAACCAGTAACAGGCTTAATTAACCCTTGGATATAAATTGCGCTCCAGAAATGACCAGGAAAAATTTACTCGTATGTGGCGTTTAAAAACACTGTGTATTTTACTGAATATAAAAGCACAAACACGCTTAATTAACCCTTGGATATAAATTGCGCTCCAGAAATGACCAGGAAAAATTTACTCGTATGTGGCGTTTAAAAACACAGTGTATTTTACTGAATATAAAAGCACAAACACGCTTAATTAACCCTTGGATATAAATTGCGCTCCAGAAATGACCAGGAAAAATGTACTCTTATGTGGCGTTTAAAAATACTGTGTATGTGACTCAATATAAAACCAGTAACAGGCTTAGTTAACCCTTGGATATAAATTGCGCTCCAGAAATGACCAGGAAAAATTTACTCATATATGGCGTTTAAAAACATTGTGTTTTTTACTGAATATAAAAGCACAAACATGCTTAATTAACCCTTGAATATAAATTGCACTCCAGAAATCACCAGGAAAAATTTACTCGTATGCGGCGTTTAAAAACACCATGTATTTTACTGAATATAAAAGCACAAACATGCTTAATTAACCCTTGGATATAAAATGCGCTCTAAAAATGACCAGGAAAAATGTAGTCGTGTAAAACCACTAAGAGGCTTAATTAACCCTTGGATATTCAATACACTTCAGAAACGACCAGATGGAATTAAAATGTATATGGGGCAGAATTAGACCCACCCTGGACTTTAATTACAATACCCCACAAACTGAATCAAAATGATAACGGAAGAGGAGCAGTCTCTGATAAAAGCAGTGACACCCCCCTCCCCCCAAATCGCTGTTAACAGTAATTTCCTTTGTGTGAGATCTCTGCTGCTGCAGCAGCCGCTTATGTCACGGTACAAGGAGAGCAGTGTGAGCATGATAATAATAATAATATAATAATAAGCTTTATTTATATAGCGCCAACATATTCCGCAGCACTTTACAATTATGTCCGTACTTATAGTGCTGTGACGTCACAGAAGCCCGCCGGTCTCTGATTGGCTTGATGTCTGCACATGTCATTTAGGGTTTTCCTTTATTCCTCCCAGAGTTCCCTTCCCCATGTACCGCCATGTGCTTGCGGCCATTTTAGCAATACAAAACACACTTCGTTCCCGCGAATTACCCCAAATTTTGTGCAGAATCGAAGTTTTCCTGAAATTCTAAATGAAGTCCATTTCATTAGAATCGATTCGCCCATCTCTAGTAATAAGCATGCATGAAAAAATTATATCGGTGAAGTCTATAATCTAAGATGTTCATGGATTTTCAGAATGAAACACTCTATAGGACAATGTTTCCCAAGTAATCCTTACTCAAACAAATTATATTTAAGAAGCCCCAAGACTAACATCATACATTCATATTATCAAAAGCACAGTTTTAGCACAGTGCCATCACCCCATGACATGACATACAACACGTATATGTACTAGAGATTCAGAGCATAGGATAAAGATTATTTATACCCAGAGATTTATGTTACTGAAGTTATTGATTTAAAGAGCCCTTTGCTCTCAGATTTTCAATACCAGAAATTTCAAAGCTACATCATTTGGGGTAAAGCTTTTTATAAAAGTTTTTCATTCTAGGAATCAATGGTGACCTCAGATCACAGACTTCACCAATGTGGTCTTTTCACATGTGTCTATGAGCAATCAGAAGGCCCTTATGACTTAATTGTTCCTTTAAAGACTTGACTACGCAGCAGAATAATGTCTGAACTAGCAAATGTGAATTTATTCTTTACTTTGTTTTGTAGCACATCTTGGTTAAAGCAGATTAAAACATGCAAATGAGCAGCAGTGTTGTTCATTACCCAATATATTAATAGTGTCTAATGCTTCTAAATTAAAGTTTCCACATCTCTAGTTATCTTGAAGGTTTTTCATATTAGGCATCAATGATCTTCATGCTGGGCTTAGTCCTACTGATAGTCAGATACTTTTACCCATAGAATTGAGTTGCTCACAATTGGGGGTCATTGTGTATCTTCTCTTGTATACTTAAGAAGCACTTTTTTTTCCAGTTGTTCTATTAATAGAAGGCAAAGTCAAGACTGACTCCATGTCAACTTTGAAATACAAGTTTTAGGAGAACACTAAATCTTTCTTAATTGGACAGAGCAATATTTCACACCAGAATATACACACAATCTTTAATTAGGTTCCGTCAAGAGATTTAGGAGAAGGGGAATTGTTCATCAGTGCATTAAAGGTTTTAGGAACAACGGCCATTATTCAGTCATGTGAAGAGCTTGCCAGAGGGCAGTGTTGCATGTTTTGTAATTGGATTTGTCAGAAAAGATTGCATGATTGTAAATACAAGGAAACAAATTTCTCAATTGCAACATATTGACTGCAGATTGCAGAACCAACTGGAAAATTAACCCAAGAGGAAGAAGAGAAGCTTCTATATTCAGCACTAGGAAGACATAGTACAGCAATTACGCTATAAGGCTTGGTAAAATCTGCAATGGTTAGGAATATACTTTACGGCTATTGCGATTTTATGGTAAAGAATTCCCATAAATGTATAGATGAAGTTATGTGCATGTTGAGGGCAGCAGCTGCAAGAATCTTGTTTTAGCATCTGCTTAATTAACATGCTGCTGTTAAATTTCGCATCAGGCTCCTGGGATGAAGAGATGGGTCTTACTACATCTGTATCATAAAACATAACAAGAGGAGAAAAGTAAAATCTAGATACTATTCTGATAACAGAAAGAATATTATAGATTGCATGCGAGAAAAATAAAATATTTTTATAATGAGATAGATAGATAGATAGATAGATAGATAGATAGATTTTATGCTTGCTTTTAGTTAGTTTTATGCTTCAGTTTCGGGTTGATTAATGATACACTTCCTATTTTCTGTCTGACCACCAGGATGGCAATTGTTTGCATGAGTTTCCAGCAACCTCCGGCAAAAATTTGGTCAAACCGTAATCCAAAGCACAACACTATTTTCAGTGAATTGAAATAATCATTGATTATATGAAAAGACTGACAACCTGTTCAAAACTACTCTTACTCATAGTGAACAACTGACACCATTAACTTTAATTGTAATGTTTTCTCTCCCTTATTTGTAAGGTCAGTATCAGTTTGTAATCCCAGAAGACATTGCTATTGGTGATCCAGTTGGACGAGTAAGGGCAAATGATAGAGACATTGGAGACAATGCTAAATCATCCTTTGACATAATTGATGGTGACGGAAGAGAGGGGTTTTTTTTGGAGATCACTAAAAACGGCCCCCAAAAAGGGAAGGTGTTTTCGACGCGAAAGGAAAATTTTATATTTCAACATTTTTTTGTTTTACAGATAGATTTTTTAAAGAATAAAAAACTTTTTTTTTGTTTTAAAAAATTTTGGGTGGGAATCACAAATTTTTTTCACGTTCCCCTGGCCCTTTTTTTCTTTGAATCTAAGGGGATGCCCAACTAAGAAACTAGAAAAAACAACTAAAATTTAAAACCCTTTTAAGGGACCATTTCCATACAAATAGACTTATGAAAAAATTTATTTTTTCAAATTTTTTCATGTTTTTTTAAACTATATTTTGGCCCTTTGGCATTGAACCCCCCAAAATTCTAAAAGGGTGTCTCTGGCTTGTTAGGTTTTCTCAAGAGCCCATGCCCCACCAAAAAACCCCGGGGAAAATTCCGGAGGTTTCCCCAGGGGAGGGGAATGCCCTTTTGGTAAATCAAAAATTGGGCATTTAAAAAATCCCTTTATCAAATAAAGAGCATGTTGACAGAGGACCCACTTTCCCCATAAAAGGGTTCCATTGGGCCAAAAAAAAATTTGGAGCGGCCCCTAAACCCTTTTTCGGGCATAAATTACTTTAACGCCACTTAGAAGGAAAATAATAAGCATCAACTATCACTAGGAGAAATACTATGAGGACATGTCTATTTGATTAATTAAGTGAAGCAAAAGCCCTCCATTGTCCATGTAAAAAAGAATGAAGTTTAGCAGGAACCCAAAGTGGGATTTTAAAGGGTTTCCCACCACACATACATTAAAAAAATTTTAAACCCCTCCTTTAAAATTGGGAAAATAAGGGTCTCCCTTAGCAGTCTTAGGCCCTTGAAGCTTCTGCGTCTACCAGATTACAAGGAACTGCACCCCTTTATACAGAAATTTGACTGGGGCCCTATTGAGAGGGGAAAAGCTTTAACATCATAATTAGGTATCACATAATTAACCTCTTTTAATATTTTTAAAATTGATAATTAAAAAAAAATTTAAAAAAAAAAGTTTGTTAGATTGATCTTCATAAAAGATTTACATATATTTTTCTATTAATATTTTAAACTGCTTTTAGGATTACAAATACACAGGATGTAGAAAATGAAAGTGCAGTGATAGCCTTCCTTTCAAGATGATAAGTTTTGGCCAGTTTTATCATTAGCAATACTATGACTAAACAAACACAATCTTAACAGTGGTAAAACACTATCAGAGAAAGAGGAGCTATATACCTGGAGAGATAAACATAAGAACATAAATCTAGTGGTCCAGTGAAGAGCTGTGGGCTACAGAAGGTTAGTAAGCATACACATTCCCTAAATCACTGCAGAAGGATCATTACACAGTCAAGTTAAAACAAAGGACCTTCCCTGGTTGATATTCAATAGGAATACAGGGTCGTCTGCAATCTATCAAGCTCAATAAATAATTCCTTCTGTTTTTGCTACTTACACAATGGTTTAACAATGGCTCTCTTATAATTAAGTTAATAATTACCTGTTCTGAGACATGTTCATTTCAGCATTCTATAAAACCTTTACTTTTAATTAAATCAGTTCTATAGTTTGATATAAATAAGACTTAAATAACAGAATGAATGCACTGATCATGTTTGCTTTTGATAGATTACACGGAGACCGTTGCACTGATATTTTCTTTATTGTTTATTTACATCCTATATAAAAAATCGAGCAAACTTCTAAATATTCTTTATTAAAAACTTCCTACCATTGTACTGCTAAAACAAATGAGTCAGAGCAGTGCTTTTGATGAGATCTCAGATCCCCTACTTTCTCTTAGTGTTAGGGACAGCAGAAAGGAGTGGGAGGGAAGTTGTACTTGGGTGATGAAAGAATCAATAAGGGGTAAAGCAACCAACCAGGGCAGCTCATACTGGTTGTAAGATAGGGAGCAGGACTGGGACAAGGTTTTCAGGTGCCCTCGATTAACAAAGCACATAGAACACCTAAGGCTAGGTTCACACGGCTTATTGCCGGCGTAATTGCGGGGACGGATTTTGCCCCGCAATTACGCCGGCAGCCGTGCAGCGGGGCGGGGTGGGAGCGGGGCGGGGGTGTGGCAGCTCGCCGGCCCCATAGACTGTCATAATCTACAGCGCGTAGGCACTGTAAATAATGTGAATGTCACTTTCTCCCCGCCCGCCGGATTTGCCGAGCTTGTAGGGGAGACAGAATCCATAGATCTCTATGAGAACTGTGAATTACCATAATGACTGACATGGATTGGAGTCGTACTGCAGCGCAAATACGGCGTGCAGTACGGCTCCATTCCGCGCCCAAATAAGCCGTGTGAATGAGTCCTAATGGAACATTCAGCCCACTCCATGCATCCTTGCCCCCCCTTCCTGTCTGGGATAAAGTGGCACCTTAGGCATCCACCTACCTCCGCCTAACCACCGTCCCAGCTCTGATAGGGGGAAATTACATACAAGGCAGTTTACAGGGAGAGAATCAAATATGGTAGATGGTGAAAAGGAGTAGAGGGAAAAAGTGCACCCATGGCAATCTAGACTTCTATTTTTTTTTATATTGTACAGCACTAAATTCCCTCTACACAGATAGTAAAATTATGTCTGTCAGTAGCCACCACTAGAAGGAGCATTAGATCCTATTGCATACAGATGCCATTGAACCTAAGGCTTTGTATAACGTTAGGTCCTAAGTTCTTTCTAACAATGTCTTCTGTAATGTATAATGTGTTATTTGACACTATTGCTCTATGGGTTGATTGAAAGAGATATAAGAGAGATAGATGGTCTATCTGGTGTGGGGTATTTGAAGATTACAAATTCAATTTTACTAATGATAAATGTAAGAAAGTGGGATATCTGGTCCAGAGCATGGATGTCTTGCCTTAAGGTCCATCATACAATTTAGGGGTACATGTATGAAAACTGTCTAGGTCAAAGACTACCCCTTTATTTGGGCGAATACAAAAAATTTGGGGAGTTTTCCTTTTCCCTTTTTTTTTTTTTCAGACCACTATATAAATAAAAAGGGGAAGTATGAAATTTTTAAGCCCTTTAAAATTTTTTAACCGGGTTCTTTTTGAATAATATTCAAGCCACATGTGGGTAACATGAAACCCAAAAAAAATTGAAAAAAATTACCTTCGAGCAGACCTAGTGCAGGCATTAAACGAGGATACTCTCTGTCTGATGTTTTTGAATCTTTGATCATTCACCACTCTATTTTTCCTTGCTTAGACAAAACAAAAATCCCACTAGTTTTCCCCTGGAGGGGTTCCCTTTAATTTTTTAAATTTTGGTATAAAAAATTTAAATTTTTAAAGTAAGCCCAAAATTGAAATTGTGAGGGGGCCCGGTGGACCCGCGGGGGAAACCGCAAGGGGTGGTAGTTAACCACCCCGGGGAAACGGAATCAAAGAAACCCCCCGGTTTTTTCACCGGGACCCCGCCGCAAAAGCGGGAGGGGACTTGCTGCGGCGTGGGCCCTACCCGGGGTCTTTCCCCCTGACTTGAATTTGCTTGCGGTTGGGGGCCGGGGTACAGCGAGGAAAAAAATTTTCGTAACCCAAAAAGGCGTAGTCGGGGACAGGCAAAAGGGTCAGGGCAGGCAGCAGGGGTTTCTTTGGTCAGAAAAGGGGACAACGGTAAAGGGCAGGCGGAAAAACAGGCAAGGTCAGGGGGGACGTGGCGGAACGGAGGGTCACGGATAAGCAATAGGACTTGGAAGAGGGGCACTCTAAACTCTTTCACAGGCAAAACCCAACAACCCTGGCAACGGGTTTCCCGGGGGGCGGAAAAATTTTTTAAATAGACCAGCGCCCGGCAATAAGCCAATTCCCCGGGACACGGGCCCCTTTTAAACCCAAGACCACCCCGAGGTGGGCGCTGGGGGGCGCGCATGCCCCACGAGGGCCAGGACGGAAAAGGAGCGCCTTTCCCACTGGAGGGGGGCCAGGTTTAAACGACCCGGCGGGGGGGACGAGGGTGACCGCCAGGGGACTGTATGGCAATTTTCCCCATTTATCGAATGAAAAGCGGGTTATTTTTGTTTTTTAACTGTCTAAAAAAATAGATTTCGAGTTAATCTGAAGCCCAAAGGGCCAATAAAGAAGAAAATTTGTATTCTTTAAAGATCTTGAAAAACCCAGGAATGGAAGAAATGGAAAATTCTTTAAAACCAATGCCCCTTTCCCACGCTTCTTATTTTTTTTTCATGCATTCAAAAAACAAAATTTACAGTTTAGTAAAAAACCTTGTTTTTGAAACCCAATTAAGAGTATTATCAACATCACATCCCAACTTTATAAATAAAAATTTTTCCCAAAAAGGGCCTGTAAAAAAAAATTTTAAAGATTGATGGCCATAAAAGAAACTACTTTTTCATTTCATCCCCCCTCCCATAATACTTAAAATTTAAAGTCCAAAATGAAAAAAAGCTGTTTTAAAAACAAAATTTGAGGGGGGTTTTAATCCGGGCATAAAACCCAATATTAGCTTTGCTATTGACATCTGATAAAAGCTAAACTGTTTTAAAACCAAATAAGCCTAAAATAGGTGGCTAGGCTATACATTGTAGTTAGCTAAGGTCAAGATAAGGCATAGGCACCCCCAACTTAGGGCTGCCCAAATTTTAAATTTAAAATTTCCCCCCACTGGAAAAAATCTAATGGGGCCCAGTCTCTGAGAGAATAGTAACTGAAAAAAACTTTGGAGCAAATTAGTTAGGATCTTACTCCAGTGGGCTCAATCTCAAATTAACAATTACAATATGTTCTGCATAGATGAAAGGCAGGCCATGGAAAAATTTTTCCCTTTCCTTCCCCTTTGGGCCGACCCATGAGTTTATGGGAAATTCATTTTTTTATGTGAAATATAAGCTTTTTCCCGCCCCAAAGGGAAAATGTAACCAATACGAAACCCTCCATTTTATTCGACCTAAAGGAAAGGAAATCCTAAAAGGTTTAGCTCCTAAAACCCAACCCCCTTTTTCCCAAATTAAAAGACCTAATATGTTTTGGGCTGATAGTTTTGTGGCCAAATTAACTGAAAAAACTAAAAGCAATTACTGTTTTATCAATTTTTTTTTTAGGACATTACTGAAAAAAAATGTAGTTTTTAGAGATGGGAAAATTTGATTCTAAGGGAAGGGAATTCTTTTTAGATTTCGGGAAAATTTTGGGTTTGAACAAATAGAAGTTTGGGGTCTTGGGTGAAAAAGTGTGTTTTTGGGTTTGAAAAAATGGTTTGCAAACCCAAAAGGGCTTTAACATGGGAAAAAGCCTCGGGGAGGAAGAAGGGCATAGCCTGAAAGATATGTGCAGAAGATAAAAGCCAATCAGGGGCCCGGGGGGATTCTGTGATTTTCCCCCCGCACTTTAAAGTGGGGGCGCGTTTGCGGGGAGCTCATCCCTTCATTTGTACTGATCGGGGAAGGGGTTGTTTCCGGGGGCGATTGTGATAGCTCTTTCTAAAGGGAATAAATTTTTATACAGCGTTTTTGTGGGGGTGTCTCAGCTTGTCCCCAGATCTGCTTCTTTAATGTTCTTTCTGTTTTTTTTGGGGTATTAAAATCTGAAGTCCGTGTGCGCCCAAACTGTGCTGCATATACTTTTTTAATTCTATTGCTCACCACATTGA
>JAODAL010012524.1:5000-95036 GCA_025379985.1 Phyllomedusa bahiana | reverse complement strand
GGGGGAAAAGGGTCAGCGGGACCAAAGTCTATGGACGTAGCTACGAGAGTGTAAAACCTCCATGCTTTACACTGCAGGCTGCGGTCAGAGGTCAACGCAATCCAGAAAGTGACTGATTGTTGCACATCCCTGACCTGATGCTCGTATTCGTTGTACGGACGCTGACGGGTTTGGGAATCGCTGGCACATTGGGTGACTGTGCCCGTCCTCAAATGTTGGTGATGAGGATGCTCCCTAAGGGGCAGTGTCATGTGTATTGGTTTAAAAGAAAATTGGGAAGCAGCAAGGTCTCCCAGCAGTGCAGAGGATTTCAGAAGAGGATGCTAACCTTGTATGATATCATAGAGTGATGGGTACATAGTGGAGGGAACAGCTGCACAGAGTATTTCAGAGGAGGAGTGTGTGATGATGTGCAGTGTTACGGTGAGAGTTACATGGTGGAAAGAACAGCAAAAAACAGAGTATTTCAGAAGAGGGAGGGGGCTGATGATGTGCGTTCTAGTGAGGCATACAGTGGAAGGAAAAGCTGCACAGAGTATTTCAGAAGAGCAGTGTTGATGAGGTGCAGTGTCAGAGTGAGAGGTACATTGTGGAAGGAACAGCTGCACAGAGTATTTCAGAAGGGAACTGTGCTGATGATGTGCAGTGTCACAGTGAGAGGTACATCGTGGAAGGAACAGCTGCACGGAGTATTTCAGAAAAAGTGTGCTGTTGTGCATGGCAAGGTGGGGTACATAATGAAAGGAAGAGCTGCACAGAGTATTTAAGAAGAGGGAATATGTGTGATGTGAGTGTACAGGAGGGGTAAAAGGGGAAAGGAACACTCCAGATATTTCGAAAAGTGTGTTGTGCAGTGACACAGAGTGATAGGTACATAAGGAAAGCAACCGCTTAACTGAGCATTTCAGAAGAATAGCATGCTGATGTTGCGCTGTGTGACAGTGATATATAACAGCGGCACAGAGTATTTTAGAAGAGTGTGTTGATGATGTGCAGTGTCACAGTGAGAGGTAAATAGTGGAAGCAACCGCTGCACAGAGTATTTCAGAAGAAAAGCATGCTGATGTTGCGCAGTGTGACAGTGATGCATAACAGCTTCACAGAGTATTTTAGGCGGTGTCTTTGTAACACTGCTCATGTTAGAGGCCTGTATAATACAAAATCAGTGAATTAGCAAATCAGTCAAGAAATATTCATTTTCCTAAAACAATAATTTTTTTAAATTATTTAAAAAAAATAAAAATTTTAATTTCTGTAAATGTCCCAGAAAAAGCGAAGGCCGCGATCTCCGAGTCCGAAGAGTCCGCTTCCAAGTCTTCGTCTTCCTCGTCAGAGTCTTCATCTTCGGAGAGCGAAGCGGAGCTGGAAAGAAACAAGAAGCGAAAGAGGAAGCGCAAAATCAAGGCGAAGCACGGGAAGAGGAGGCGCAAGGAGGCGCGGGCAGAGGTCAAGGAGGAGAAGCCGCAGAGTCGCCACAGGTCAGTGCCACCGCCGCCACCTCCCCAGCAGGTGATGCACCCCGGGGCAGGCGCCGGACAGACCCCATTATAGTCAGTGGGATCTGGGGGGCAGCATTGGGGTCCGTCATGCAGCAGATCAGGCACTGCCGATATTTTCGGTTTTCTGTTGCTATGACGGGACAGATCTAACACCGTAGGTGGGAACCAGGCCCTGGTCCACGGGTGTCAAACTGCGGCCCTCCAGCTGTTGGGAAACTACAACTTCCATCATGCCTACTGTTATAAATTATACAAATGTATGATGGGAGTTGTAGTTTCCCAACAAACTGGGGGGCCGCATTTTTGCCCCCCTTGCCCTAGTCCGAGGGCCGGAAAAGAAATAAAAGGGCCTTTTTGCTTTTGTCTCCCGCGAAAAGAACGAAACGGGCAGAAGGAAAGATATGCCAAAAAGCGGGGACCCCCCCGGGGTCTAGGGGCCCGGGAGGAGACCCCCCCGTTTCCCCGGAAAAAACCGCTTCCCTCCCTTAAAAAAGGATGCGCCCTTTAAACCCTTTTCCCGGACCCCTGGGCGGAAAAGCCCCCCCATCATTGGGTGATATACAGGGCCCCCTCGTAACCTGGCCTTTCTGCGGCAAAGAGGAGCCTGAGCCCGGGGTTATTAGGGTTATATGATAGAGGAGAGGGTGGGGTTTGGTTGTATAGGGGGGTTTATATGATAGAGGAGAGGAGCTGAGCTCGGGTTGTTTTAAATTTAGGTTAATGAAGGGGAGGGGAAGCGGAGCTTTGGGGATATATAGGGTTATATGATAGAGGAGAGGAGCTGAGCTCTGTGATATAAGGTTTTATGAAAAAGAGGAGGGAGCTAAAGCTCTGTGATAAAATTGGGGGTTTTATGATAGAGGAGAGGAGCTAAAGCTCTGTAAATAAATAGGTTTATGATAGGGGAGAGGAGCTGAGCTTGTGATTTTGGTTATTTGTAGAGGAGAAAAAGCGGCTCTTTTGATTTATGGGTTTTTTATAGGGAGCAAAGGCTCTCGGGTTTAAATAGGGGAAATATGTTTAGGGAAAAGGAAAAGCTAAAGTTTCGGGTTTTATAGGGTTTTTGGGGATAGAGGGAGAGAACCCTGAGCCCCGGTGTAAATAGGGTTTATATAAGTGGGGAGGGCTGAGCTCTAAATTTTATAGGTTTTTGTTAGGGGAAGGAGCTGGCTCTGTGATATATAGGGTTTATGATAGAGGAGAGGGCTGACCTTTTTTTAAAATATATGGGGTTTATTTTGATAGGGGGGAGAGAAGTGAGCTTGTGTTTATATGGGTTATATGATAGGGAGAAGGGGGCTTCTTGTTATATAGGGGTTTTTTATGATAGAGGGAGAGGGTGAGCTCTGTGATTTAAAGGGTTATATGATAGAGGGAGAGGAGCTGAGCTCTGTGTATATGGGGTTTATATGATAGGGAGAGAAGTGAGCTCTGAATATGGGGTTTATAGTTTAGAGGGAGGGGGAAGCTGGGCTCTTTTGATTTTTATAGGGGTTATTTGTAGAGGGGGGAAAGTGAGTTTTGTGATATTTAGGGTTATATGATGAGGAGGGGAAAGCTGAGTTTCTGTTGATAAAATTGGGTTTTTTTGATAGAGGAGGGGAAGCTGAGCTTGTTTTTAGGGTTATATGATAGAGGGGAGAAGCTGACCCCTTGGTGTTTTTTGGGGTTTTATAGGGTAGAGGAGAGAAGCTGAGTTTCTGTTTTTTATATGGGTTATTTTTGATAGAGGAGGGGAAGCTGAGCTTGTTTATATAGGGTTTTATGATAGGGGGAAAGAAAAAGGGGGGGAAGCTCTGTAAATTTTAAAAGGGTTAAAAGATAGGGAGGGGAGCTGAGCTCTGTGATAAAAAGGGGGTTTATGATAGGGAGGGGAAGCTGAGCTCTTTGATATATGGGGGTTATTTGATAGAGGGGGGAAAAGCTGTGCCCCTGTTTTTATGGGGTTTATATGATAGAGGAGGGGAAGCTGAGTCTTTTGATTTATGGGGTTTAAATTGATAGGGGAGAAAAAGTGAGCTCGGTGTTATGGGTTATATGATAGAGGAGGGGAAGCTGATTCTGTGATATATAGGGTTATATGTTGGGAGGGGAGGGCTGAGCTTGTGAAACAAGGGTTATTGATAGAGGGAAAAAAGTGAGTTTCTGTGATATATGGGGGTTTTAGGGGTTTGAGGAAAAAAAAGTTTGAGTTTGGGGGGGTTAATATTGGGTTATTTGATAGGGGAGAGGAGCTGAGCGGGGTGATATTTTTGGTTTTTATGATAGGGGGGAGGAGCTGACCCTATTGATATACGGGGTTTTATTGATAAAGGTAGAGAAGGGGAGCTCTGTTATATATAGGGTTAATGATAGGGGAAAGGGGAGCTGAGCTCTGTTATTTTTAAGGGTTATATGTAAAAGGGAGGAGCTGGCTGTGTATAAAAAGGGTTTATATGAAAGAGGAGGGGAAGCTGAGCTCTGTATATTGGGGTTTATATGATAGAGGAGAGGAGCTGAGCTTGTTTTATTTTAAGGGTTTTATAGTAGAGAACCCTGGCTCTTTAAATTTTATAGGTTATATGATAGGGAAGAAAAGGGTGAGCTTGTGATATATTTGGGTTTTTATGATAGAGGGAGAGGGCTGAGCTCTTTTGATATTTGGGGTTATTTGTTTAGAGGAGAGAAGTTTAGCTCTGTTATATAGGGTTTTTTTAAGGGGGGTTAAGGGGGGGGGGAAGGGGAAAGCTAAAGCTTTTTGTGATATTTAGGGTTTTTGAAGAGGGGGGAGGAGCTGGCTATTTTAAAATATAAGGGTTTTTATAGTTTAAAGGGAAAGAGAAGATGAGCCCCGGGTTTATTGGGTTATATGTAGAGGGAGGAAGCTGAGCTTGTGATTTATGGGGTTTTTATGGATAGGGGAAGAGAAGCTGAGCTCTTTAAATATAGGGGGTTTAAAATGATAAAAGGAGAGAAGCTGAGCTTGTTTATATTAGGGTTTTTAGGGTTTGGGGAGAGGAGCTGGGGCCCCTGTGATATATAGGGTTATATGTTTAGAGGAGGGGGCCGACCCTGAGCCCTGTGATTTTTTAGGGTTATATGATAGAGGAGGGGGAACTGAGCCCCGGGTGAAAATATAGGGTTAAAAGGGGATAGGGGGAGAAAAAGGTGAGCTTTTTTTAAACAAAAAGGGGTTTATGATAGAGGAGAGAAGTGAGCTCTGTGTTTTAAATGGGGTTATATGATAGGGGGAGAAAAGGGCTGAGCTTTGTAAATTTTATGGGGGTTTTTTTGATAGGGGAAGTGGGGTTTCTGTGATATATTAGGGGTTATATGTTAGAGGGAGAAGTTGAGTTTCTGTGATATATAGGGTTATAGGATGGAAAGTGAGCTCTGGGGATATTTTGGGTTTTTTATGTTAGGGAGAGGGGCTGAGCTATGTGTTTATCCCGGGGTTATTTTAAAAAAGGTAGGGAGGTGACTATTTAAAATTTAGGGTTATTTTGATCGAGGAGGGAGCTAAAGCTCTGTGAAAATTTTGGGGGTTTTATATGTAGAGGAGAGGAGCGGGAGTTTCTGTGTTTTATATAGGGTTTTTGATGGGGAAAGAGGGAGCTAAAGTTTTCTTTTGTTTATTGGGGTTATATGATAGGGGGAGGGGGAGTGAGCTCGGGTGATATTTAGGGTTTATTAGAGAGGAGAGGAGCGGGGCTCTGTAAATTTTATAGGGTTATATGTTAGGGAGAAAAGCTGAGTCTGGGTTATTTTGGTGTTTTAGGGATAAGAGGGAAACCGGGGGGTTTGGATTTATGGGGGTTTATATGATAGAGGAGTAAGTCTTTGAAAATGGGGTTATATGATAGAGGAGAGAAGTGAGCTCTGTGATATATGGGGTTTTTATGATAAAAAGGAGAGGAGTTGAGCTCGTGTATAAAAGGGGTTATTATGATAGAGGGAGAGAAGCTGAGCTCTGTGATATATAGGGTTATAGGGATAGAGGAGGAAGCTCTTTTGATTTTTAAAAGGGTTTTATATAAAAGAGGAGAAAAAGTTGGAGCTTTTTTTTTTATATGGGGGGTTATATGATGGGGGGGTTTTTGCTAAGTTGGAAAAAACAGGGTTATTTGATAAAGGTGGGAGAAGCTGGCTTGTTATTATGGGGTTATATGATAGAGGAGGGAGTGACTCTTGTGTTTATATAGGGGTTATTTTGGATAAAAGGAGAGGGGGGCTGAGCTCTTTTTGTTATTATAGGGTTATATGGGGAGAGGAGAGGGTGAGTCTGGGGGAATATTTTTTTAGGGTTTTTGATAGAGGAGCTAAGCTCTGTGATTTTTCCCAAGGGTTAAAATGATGAGGAGCTGAGCTCTGTAAAATTATAAAAGGGTTATTTTGTTTTATGGAGAGGAGCTGATTCTGGGATATATAGGGTTTTTGATAGAGGGAGAGGAGCTGAGTTTATGGGGTATAAGGGTTATATGAAAAAGGTAGAAAAGCTGGGGCTGTTTTATATATAGGGTTATTTGTTAGGGGGAGAAAAAGCTGAGCTTGTAAATATATAGGGGTTTTTAGTTTGGGGGAGAGAAGTGACCCTTTTGATTATAGGGTTTTTATGATAGGGGGAGAGGAGTTTGAGCTCTGGGGATATTTTGGGTTATATGATAGAGGAGGGGGAAAATGGGGGTTTCTGGGGTTAATAGGGTTATATGATAGAGGAGAGAAGCGGCTTTGTGATTTATTTTTTTTTAAATGTTTAGAGGAGAGAAGCTGGGGCTCTGATAATTGGGGGTTTTGATAGAGGGGGGAAAGCGGTGCTCTGGGGATATTAGGGTTATGTTAGAGAAAAGAAGTGGGGCTCTTTTTGGGTTTATATGGGTTTATGATAGAAAAAGCTGGGGTCTGTGATATTTTTAAGGGTTTTATATGATAGAGGAGAAAAAGCTGAGCTCGGGTGAAAATGGGGTTTTATTTTGGATAGGGGGAAGAAGCTGAGCTTTTGGGTTTTTAAGGTATTTTGGATAGAGGAGAGAAGCTGAGCTCTGTGATTTTGGGGGTTTTATATGATAGAGAAGCTGAGCTCGTGATTTAGGGTTTTTATGATAGAGGAGAGGAGCTGAGCTTTGTGATATACGGGGTTTATATGTTTAAAGGGTAGAAAAAAGCTGAGCTCTTTTTTATTGGGGTTTTATAGGGTTAGGGGGAGGGAGCGAGTTTCTGTGATTTTTTTGGGTTATATGTGGGGAAAGGGGGGAGCGGGACCCTCTTTTATTTTATGGGTTTATATGATAGAGGAGGGGGAGCTAAAGTTTCTGTGATTTATAGGGTTATATAGAGAGGAGAGGAGCGGGAGCTTGGGAAAATTATAGGGTTAAAATGATAGGGAAAGAGAAGCTGGGCTCTGTGGTATATAGGGGTTAAAATGATAGGGGAAAAGAAGCTGGGTCTGATTTTTAATAGGGTTATAGGGTTTGGGGGGAGATAAGCTCGGTGATTATAGGGGTTTTTTGATAGGGGTGAAGCTGAGCTCTGTGTTTTAAAGGGTTTAAAATGATAGAGGGAGGGGGGGGAGCTCTGTAAAATAAAATAAATTAAAAAAAAAAATTTTGGGTAGAGGAGAGAAGCTGATTTTCTGTGAAATATAGGGAAATTTTATGATAGAGGAGAGGGGGTGAGCTCTGTGATATATGGGGGTTAATGTTAGGGGAAAAAGAAGCTGAGCTCGTGATAAAAGGGGGGAATATGTTTGAGGGAGAAAAGGCTGAGCTTTGTGATATTTTGGGTTATATGATGGGAGGAGAGGAGCTGGGGCATGTGATTTTCGGGTTTTATATAAAATAAAGGTGGGAAAAGCTGAGCTCTGTTAAAAATATGGGTTTTTAGATAGAGGGGGAGGAGCTGACCCTCTGTGTAAATGGGGGTTTTGAAAAGGGGAAGAGGGCTAGCTCTGGGGTTATATAGGGTTATATGAGAGAGGAGAGGATTGAGTCGGTGAAATTTATTTAGGGTTATTGATAGAGGGCTAAGCTTTTTGATATGGGGTTTTATTGATAGGGGCAAAATCGGTATATATGGGGTTTTAAATATGATAGAGGAGAGAAGCTGAGTTTGGGATTTTTGGGTTTAAATAAAGGAGGGAAAAGGAGCTGAGCTCTGTGATATAAAGGAAATTATGTTTAGAGGAGGGGAACCCTGGCTCTGGGGTTATAAGGGTAATATGATAGGGGAAAGGGGAAGCTGAGTCTCGTGTTATAGGGTTTTTTTGATAGGGGGAGGGGGCTGAGCTCTGGGGGGTTTAAAATGGGGTTTAAATTTGATAGAGGAGGGGGACCCGGCCCCTGTGAAAAATTTTAGGGTAATTTGATAGAGGGGGGAGCTAAAGCTCTGTGTTTAGGGAAATTTGATGAGGAAAAGGAGTGAGTCTGTGATATTTATTATTTTTTTGCTATTACCATTCTTCGTTTATGCCCGACATAAACAATTTGGAAAGGGGGGAGGGGGGAAAAAACTCCCCAAAAACCCCCTTTTTTCCCCCCCCCTTGGGTTCCCGGGGGGGCCCCGGGGGGTTTGCACAGCCCTGCCCCTTTTTGGGTTTTCCCATTTCGTGGGGGGGGTTTAAAACCCTTTCCCGGGGGGGGGCCCCGCCCCCTACCCCCTTGGCGGGCTATGTTTATGCCTTTAAAACCCAAAAAAAAAGTATTTTTTTTTCCCTAAGGTTTTTTTTTTTTTAAAAATTTTTTTTTTTTTTTTGAGAGAAAAAATGTCATCCTTTAAAAAACAATCACATCCCATTACATAAAATTTATTTCCCAAATTTGTAACGTTAAATGTCCAAAAATTGCTTACCTTCTCCTTTTAAAATTATATTACACTTCAAAAAAATTTAAACCGTCCCAATTTTTAAAACAACCCCTTATAAAGCCCCCCCCCCCCCCCCCTCCCACCCCAGAAAACCCGGGAAAATGGAAAATTTTGGGCACCAAAAATTTTATAAAACCATTTTTTCCCTTTTAAAGGGAAATTTTTTTAATAAGATCATCCCCAGTGGGAAATTCCTCCTTGTAACCTTTCTTAGCCCAAAACCAATACGTTTCCTGGTCATGTTTTTTCTCTACCTTGTCTGCCAAGGATCCAGCCAATTTTCCTGAGGTGTAATCGAAGTGCAAAAAGTGTCCATCGCCCCCCTACCCCTTTCTTCTCGGGTTTTTAACTATAAAACCCTTTTCCCACTTTTTAAAAAACTTTCAGAAAAGAGTCTTTTTTTTTTTCCGCCTCAATCCTATCTTGGTTAGCAATCTCTTAAATCAATAGGGGGACCCTTATCCTTTGTCGGGACACTTCTCAAACCCAATTTTGGCTTAGGAAAATTTCTTAGCCCGTAAAAAAGTGTGCACCCCCTTGTGATTTAATAAGGCTGGGACTCTCCCGTCCGGGTTTTCGTTTGCAAGGATAAAAATGGGAAATTTGTGCTTAAGGGGGGGGGGCACTCCGCACCTCCACATTCCCACCTCTCTAAACAAGGGAAAAGAATTTTTCCCTTTTTTTTTAGCTTCGGGGAATGGCCATTTTCCCTGTAACAGGGGGCCCTTTTGTTGCTTTCCCTTAGGGAAAATTCCCTTTTGGTAGTGGCGGGGGCAATTTTTTTTAAAAGGAAAATTAAACGGGAAATGGCCCTTTTTGAGCCAAGCGGAAGAAAATCTCCCCCCATTTTGTTAAGATAGAAGCTCCCAATTTTCCCCACCCTGCTTGATTTTCTGCTGTATCTCGGGGGCTCTCAACTCCCTTTCCCCCCAAAAGAAAAAGGATTCCCTTTTAAAGGGGTAGCACTCTGCAATAATCCCCCTGTAAAAACTGGAAAGGGCCACAGCGATCCTGACCCCTTTTCCAATTTAATTATTGCCCAGGCGTTTCCCGCCCCCTTTAAAAATTTTTTAAACCCTTTGACTTACAAAAAGGCCCTCACTTTCCCGAATTGGAAGAATTGTCCCTCCCTGAAACGTAAATTTTTCTTTCATTTCTTTTCCCCGTCAAGAACCCATTATCCCGCTCATTGATTGGTCTCCTATCGGGTTTTTTTTTTACTTCTCCCCTTCTTCGGAAAAAAAATATTTTTCCCCTTTTTTGCCGGAAATGCGGGCAAATTTCCCGATGGGAGCATTTTTGAGGATGAAAGGCCAAAATGAAAGCTTCCTGGGCATGTTCCTGTGGAATTGTGTCTCTGAGCCCCCACAAATCCCTTTTAAAAACGGGGGAAATCCCTAAACCGGGGTATGTAAGGCGCAACCAGGGTTTTCCGGGGAAGCCGCTGCCGTTCAAGGTGTAAGTTAGAGAAAAACCCTTGCTTGTTTCCCCGTTCCCCCCAAATGGGCACCAACGGGCCCCTAAATTATACATTCTAATGTTGGGAAAAGGGTTTAAAAAACCCCCGTTCCCAAAATTTGGGCAAACTTTAAACTTTTTTTAGGGAAAACTTAGGGCCCCTTGGAATTTTACAAAAAATTTTTTAAATGCGGATTGTAAACCGGGTTTTCCCTCCTTTGTTTAGAAGAATGGGCAAATTTTTTCAAGGGATTAAAAAGCGAGCAAAGTTATCATTTTTACAGCTGCGGGCCCCACCAAAAAAATGATAACGGGGAATTTCCCCCCCTTTTCAAATCTCCTAGTTTTTTTTTCTATCAAGGGCCATTTGTTCATTTGATATAAAAGTTCTTTTTCCTATTTTTTATCCCCAAATATGTCAAGGAGGGAAAAGACCACTTGAACCTTTCCCCTTTAACTTACCCCCCTCCCCCCCATTTTGGTCCCCCAAAAAAAGGAGAATTTTAGTATGTTGATTTAAAAACCCACTAAGGGGGCCCCCTTGATTTAGAAATGCCCAATTTTCTTTTTCCATTGTTTCCCCTTTGGGGAGTTCAAGAAAAACATCATGTCATCCGCAAAGAAACTTTCTTGGGCCTCCTCTCGCCCCCTTTTAAAATTCCTAAGGATATCGGAAAAGACTAAAAATTTTTAATGGGGCTGGTCCGGTTGGGAATTTTTAAATAGAAAAGGGGAAAGCGGGCCCCCCCTCGTGTCCCTTTCTGTTGTCGGAAAAGGTTCCCGAAGGGAAACCAGGGGGTTTTACTCTTGCCCTCGGTTGGTTTGTATATGGCTTCAGTAAAGCAAATAAAGTTTCCTTTTATGTTATTTTGGCCTGACCTTATTTTAACCAAGACCATTTTTACGGGGTTTTCCAAAGGCCCTTTTTGGGGTCCCCGGCAAAATAGAGTTGGGCTTCCCTTGGGTTGTCTTCCTTTCCCTCCAAACTGTCCCAATACCGTAAAACTGTTTGATTTTAAAACCCCCAGACCTTCCTTTTATGAATCCTTTTGATTGAGACCCATAATTTGGGCGCACCGTGTAGTCTGTTTGCTTTAAATTTTGAAATATTTTAATAATTACATTGATTAATGAAATCGGCCTATATGGCTGGAAACCCGGGACCTTCCCTTTCCTTGTGTGCACCCTGTAGGGTTTATTTTTTAATCTTATTTTTATTTTTTTTGGGAAAAAACCCGTCTCCTGCGATTCCAGAAACCAATGAGCAGAACAAAAACTCTATTACAAAATCTGGTAGAAAAATCCGAGGCCGAGGCACAATAGTAAGTGTCCCTCAGAAGGGGGATGAGATACTACATTTTATTGGCAATTTTTTATATTGTTTTTGCTGGATATGATGCTTTTATACCAGTAGGAATAGAAATCTAAGGGTATGTTCACACGGGGTAATTTCGGTAAGCATTTCGCATCATATTTGCGCTCTAAAACGGGCGAGTTGCGCACCGAAATTACGGTAATCCACAGTTTATGGTTTTATGGGAAGCCCCTCTCCCTGCTTGTACAATCGATTGTTTATCCGCGGGGAGATAAGTGACATGCTTTTTCGGGGGGGCTGCGCGCTCTAAAAAACCCCCGGCGAAATTTGCGGAGCTACTGTATGCCCCCGCATTACGCGTGTAAAACATCCCTAAGCTACGTGGACTTTTCCAGTAGAAAAATCCAATGTTTTACCCTTCCGCTTTTGGGAGTACGTCGGCCAAGTAGGGGGAAGGGTGTATGGAACGGACTTGCATTGAGCCCGGTCCACGTGCGGCGGGCGTCAGCTGTTAATTACAAGTGAAATAAAAAGTGTTCAAAAAGTTGGTGTAAAATGTAACAAAACTTCTACAAATTTGGTATCAACCTGCAGAATACAGAAAACACATCATTCATCCTAAAAAGTGGACTCCATAAAAAATAACCACGTGCGCAGATGATGCAATTGCGCTTTTTTTTTTTTTTTTTTTTTAAATGTTCCACCCCACATAGGTTTTTTTGCAGGGGTTTTTCCTTATTATGAGTGAATGATGTATTTTTGGGACTCAGACCATTTTTGTTTGGGACTTAGAAGATAGAATGCGCTTGAATTTGAACTGTTCTACTGCGGGTCATAGAATTGCGCTTTCTGTACAAAGTGCCCAATTTGGCTCAGGTAAACCACCTTCTAAGTGTTACCGTAAGCAGTAAGGCCGGATTTTCTGTACTGAGGCTATAAATGTGTAGAATCCTACAGTTATAGAGCGCCACCTCCCGCACACCCCCCTGAAATCAGATGCATTACAAAGTGCTGCGATCGCTCTCTAATGGGCCTGATACTGGCTTGTGAGACATTTAAAGGGAATCTGTCGCCATTTTTTTTTTCACTTATTAAATCAAGCCCCTGCTCCATATTCTTTTCCTCTCAGTCGTTCTTATTTCCTGATTGTAGATTTCTCTATGCGGCCCGTCTATTATTGGTTTGGGAAAAGATTCTTTTAAGCAACAGAGTCAGAGAGATGTTTTTACAGCACTTCATGCACATGGGATTCTTAAGACAGTTTCTGTCCCATAGACTTGTATAGGAGAGTTTTCACTGTGAAGGGAGGGGAGAGGGGGAGCTGTGACATCTCCTCTTGTGACTGGTGGATTCTGTGTTATCTGTGCACAATGGTGTCTCCTTTCAGTTTGACCCTCTTTGTGCTGATAATGAGCAGACAATTGAGAATCTCTCTCTACAGAACAGGAAGTGTCAGACTATTATTAGGCTTAGTGGCCAAAGTGGAAACAGCAGGACTTAAGAATTATTAAAAAAATGCTGAAAGTGATGGAAAATTTAAAAAAAAAATAAACAAAAATTCCTAAAAAATGTGTTTAAAATAAAAATTTGAGTTAAACAATAAGTCATTTTTTGATGACACATTCCCTTTTAAACTATAGTGGACGGGGCGGCGCCAGAAGTCTGCCGCAGCCCGAGATCTAGCGCAGGCCCATTCATAAATGTTGCCCTATGTGTTTTGGTCAATGGTACAATTAAAAAAAAAAACAAAAAAAAAACACGTACATCTTGTCCTGCAACAAAACGAGCCCTCATCTGCCTATTTAGAGAGAATTTTTTTTTTTTTTTTTAAAAGTTATGAATCTTGGAAAGTGGGAAGGAAAAAACAAAAACCAAAAATAGCCTCATCACGAAGGGGTTAATCCTCGGCAGACCATTTTTACCTCTCAGAGGCGGTATTCGCTTCTGATTCCGGGCAGGTTATCCTGTGTTATTTCTGCCGGAGGGGAAGCTGACGAGGATCCTCTCATAAGAATGAACAGGTCAGTTTGTCTCTTTCCGCACCCTGGATTTGAAATCCACGAGGTGGAGAATTCGTGCTGTAGTCCGCTGTGTGAACTGCAGCCGAGGCTGCCTATTCAAATGAGCGGCCGTCAAGGAATTTAATGAGGAGTCTGACACAGAATCTCCCTAAGGAGAGAGATACCTTTTCTGAGCCACTCGTTGCCTCCCACTCAGCCAAGCCAGCTTCGCTCTGCTCTGTACTGACGAGGGCCAAAACCCCGAAACGGCTGTCTACAGATAAGTGATGCTGGCTTGGTTAAATATCCCTTTTGCTTTCCAAAGACCCAGCGGGTCAAAAACAAATTGAGGATTTGTTACATCCAACAGAGGGCGCTTGAGCTCCTCAGCTCCTTTCCCATAATGCCCTGTGATATACAGAATCTGCATGAAATCTATAGTGTGAACTAAGCCTAAATGAGGCGACTGTAGATGAAGAACATCTTATTACAGTGAAGGATGCCCCTTCTGTATTTTAGAGTTCATTACTATTTGTAGAATGGTATAAGACAGAGCTTTAGTATCATTCACAATTACCCCTTGAGAGAGAGGGTTTGCTTGACAAGTTTCTTATACCAATGTCCTTGTACGACTCTCCAGCGATATCACACCCCTCCGCGGTCCAGATCCCGATCAGAGTCCAATGGGGACAGGGAAAGCAGCGAGACCCCTCCACACTGGAAGGAAAGAAGATGCAGTGATGAAGTCAAAAGGGCGCTCTGGAGAAAAAGGGGGTAAAGGAGACAAGGTAAGAATAATTACTACGCCCCGGTATACACTGTAATAAAAGGGGAATAAACAGTACAGGATAAGTAATGTTTGTACAGGGGACTGCACCAGCAGGAAAAGTGAGCGCAGCTCTGGAGGATAATACAGGATGTAACTCAGGATCAGTACAGGATAAGTAATGTATGTACAGTGACTGCACCAGTAGAATAGTGAGTGCAGCTCACTTTTCTACAGGATGTAACTCAGGATCAGTACAGGGTAATTAATTATGTACAGTGACTGGCCAGCAGAATATGAGCGCGCTCTGGGGATAATACAAATGTAAACCAGGATCAGTACAGGATAAGTAATGTATGTACAGTGAAATGCACCAGCAGAATAGTGAGGCAGCTCTGGAGAAATACAGGATGTAACTCAGGATCAGTACAGGGTAAGTAATGTATGTACAGTTTACTGCACCAGCAGAATAGTGAGCGCAGCTCTGGAGGATAGTACAGGATGTACTCAGGTCAGTACAGGATAAGTAATGTAGTACAGTGACTGCACCAGCAGAAAAGTGAGGCAGCTCTGGAGGATAATACAGGATGTAACTCAGGATCAGTACAGGATAAGTAATGTATGTACCAGTGACTGCACCAGCAAAATAGTGAGTCCCGCTCTGAAATATAATACAGGATGTAACTCAGGATCAGTACAGGATAAGTAATGTTTTGTACACAGTGACTGCACCAGCAGAATAGTGATTCCAGCTCTGGAGGAAAATACAGGATGAACTCAGGGATCATACAGGATAAGTAATGTATGTACAGTGGGCTGCACCAGCAGAAATAGTGAGTCGGGTCTGGAAATAAAAATACAGGAGTAACTCAGGATCAGTACAGGATAAGTAATGTATGTACACAGTGACTGCACACAGAAAAAGTGAGTCCAGCTCTGGAGGATAATACAGGAAAAGTAACTCAGGGTCAGTCAAAATAAGTAATGTATTTTAAAAGTTGACTGCACCAGCAGAATAGTGAGGCAGCTCTGGAGGATAATACAGGATGTAATCCCGGATCAGTACAGGATAAGTAATGTATGTACAAATGACTGCACCAGCAGAATAGTGATTGCAGCTCGGTCAGTACAGTAAGTAATGTATGTACATGACTGCACCAGCAGAATAGTGGTGCAGCTCTGGAGTATAATACAGATGTAACTAGGAAATAAGTAATGTTGTAAAAGTGACTGCACAGCGAATATGGTGCAGCTCTGGAGTATATACAGGATGTAAATCAGATCAGTACAGGAAAGTATGTATGTACAGTGACGCACCCGCAAAATAGTGAGTCAGCTCTGGAGGATAATACAGGATGTAACTCAGGATCAGTTCAGATATAGTAATGTATGTCACAGTGACTGCACCAGCAGAATAGTGAGGCAGCTCTGGAGGATAAAAACAGGATGTAACTCAGGATCAGTACAGGATAAGTAATGTATGTACAGTGACTGCACCAGCAGAATAGTGAGTGCAGCTCTAGAGTAATACAGGATAAGTAATGTATGGACAGTGACTGCTCCAGCAGAATAGTGAGCGCAGCTCTGGAGGATAATACAGGATGTAACTCAGGATCAGTACAGGATAAGTAATCTATCTACAGTGACTGCACCAGCAGAATAGTAAGAGCAGCAGCAACCTAGGATACATGAAACAATGTCATGAGATATTACCAGAGCTGTTTTTGGAGGGATAATGTGCAATACATAATAGGAGAACCATGTGCAGGATACCTAATAAGGTTTTGTATTACTTTTTAGGCTCAATGAAGGTCTGCCCAGTCGTTGGGATGAAGGAAGTCTGTCTCCGAGATCCAGATCAAACTCTTGGTCACAGGATGGTTATCATTCAGACACCAGCAGGGAGCGTAATTCACGCTCAAAAGCGCGAAGGAAGGATAAAAAGCTAAAGCATAAAAAGAAATCCAAAAAGGTAAAGCATTCAAAAAAACACAAGAAGAAGGAAGACGACTTTTCTGGATCCTTTCGAGAAGAATCTTCAAGCAGGAGAAGGAAATATTCCCAGGAACGAATACAAAGATCTTCTTCGAGGTCTTCTAGGGACTCTTCCAAAAAAGGGCTGGTCTCGCTCGGATAAGGAGCAGAAGTCCTCCCGACGTTCAAGCAACACTCATTCTCGGTCAAGATCCTACTCACGAGACAGCGGAAGGTCAAGAACCACTTCCAAATCCAGTTCCAGGAGCCGCACAAGAAGCAGATCCCGTAACCAATCCAGAAACCGAAATGTCTCCGGATCACACTCTAACTCTCATTCTTCTAAGCAGACAAAAGCTGCTTCGGCCTCTCCCCAAAAGAAAGACTCGTCAGGAAGCAAATCCGCGGCAGGCGTTCAGCCCCAAAAATCTGCCGCCAAGTCGAACAGTAAACCCACCAATGAGTCTCTTCTAGCCTTTGTAGCAAATGAGAACGTTCACGTGATTTCGCTCAGTGACAGCCCTCCACCTTCTCGATGGAAACCCGGTCAAAAGCCCTGGAAGCCTTCTTATGAACGGATTCAGGAAATCAAGGCCAACACTTCCAGCGTCCTCCCGACTCAAAGCCGGTACGGTTCCAGCAGGGTCAAAAGCGATTCCTACCGAAAGAGGCGTTCGAGCTCGGAAAGCGAACGGAGCGACTATTCTGGCAGGAGCTCAAGCTACCGTCATAAATCGAAGGAGCGGTCTTCGTCTAGGGATAGATCTTACAGTAGGTCCTACACCCGATCGCGGAGTCGAAGCAGCTCGTCTTCTCATCCGGAGAGAGCCTTGTCCTCATCCTATGACAGTTCATCATCCAGCGGGTCCAACAAGGCAATAGTCCATCCAAAGACCTCCTCCTCCAAAAAGACCAAGTTAAAAGTCAAGAATAGACCCCTGAAAAGCAAACGCCGCAAAGCGAAGGGTCAAATAGAGAATTCTGGTTCTCCAAAAAGCGCGGGAAGCGGCATGAATTCCAACTCTTCCTCCGACACGGAAGGTGAGGAGTTCACCAAACGACTGCTGAAAACTACCAAGGCGTTGCTTGAAAATCATAACTCCAATAGCAGCAAAGAGGAAGAGAAGAACTCTGTGGAAGAGCCTAACATGGACTGGCAGAGCTCCTAAAGCGATAAGGAGGGCGCTCAGGCAGCGATATCCAACACAGAGGAAGTTCTGAAAAGTGACGACTTAAAGGAAACGGTCGGGAAACTCGTCGATGAGGTTTCCGTTTCCAATTCTCAAAACACTCAAGTGACAGAAGAAGCGGCGTCTTCCGGGAAGGAGGAAGGCGAGGCTAGTTCTGAGTCCGAATCCGAAGAAGTAAAGCTCTCAAATATACCACCACCCTCTAAAGCATCGCCACCGGCTTCTGAGAAGGTATCCAAGACGCCGCCCTCCGAGAGCTCGACCCCGGAGCCTAAAAGCAAATCGAAGAAACACAAGAGACGTTCTAGTAAGAAAAGCGTGAAGAAGAGCCGCTCGAAGAACAAAGCCAAGGATAAATCCAGGAAAAGTAAGGAAAAGAAGCAAAAAGCTCAGAAGAAGAAGCAGACCTTCCATTGGCAGCCGCCGCTTGAGTTTGGGGAGGAAGAAGAGGAGGAAGAGGTGGCGGGTGGAGACGCTAAAGTGCAGGTGAAGATTAACAACCCGAAAGACTTGCTTCCAGAGAAACCGTCGTCTTCAGACGGCAGGAACGCAACCGATGGGACTGCGGACGTGTATAAAACGAACGCCGAGGCGAAGATGGTCGCTCTTACAACTGCTGTGAAGACGGAGGAGGTGGAGCCGTTGCCCAAAGCGACCAAAAGTCCAGTTCCATCTGGAAATGTCGAGCAAACAGCCGTCGATATAAAAGCTTTTACCTCTCATCGCTCTTTGCCGCAGATTAAACTGGGGACAAGTTCTACAGGCGGCACCCCAGGAGGTGCCACCGCTGGAAATTCTGACCAGATGTCCTCCCCGTCTGCTCAGGCCTCAGGAGAAAGCGTTCAAGTCAAAGAAGAAAAGACACAAGAGGCTCAACCCGCGTCAAATAACCCAACATCAGTAGAAAAGTTGGAGGCGGCTGCCTCTGAAACTGCAGTCGTCGATAACAAATGGAAGCCAGTGCAAGGGCCTACCGTGACGCAGACCATCAGGCCGGCTGTGACGCCAGTGGTTACACCGGCTGAACCGGAGAAGAAGGCTCAAGGGCTGAGAATTGAGATTAAAAGTAAGAATAAAGTAAGACCGGGATCACTTTTCGATGAAGTCCGGAAAACGGCTCGTCTTAACCAGCGTCCCCGGAACCAGGAACCAGGAGAGCTCCAGCGAGGAGAGGTCTTCAAGTCCTGAGGACAAAAGCCGATCGAGCAGTAGTAAGGCCAAGAGTCGAAGCAAGTCCCGAACACCTTCGAGTCACAGATCAAGATCTCGGTCGTATAGTAGGTCGAGGAGTCGGTCGGTGCGGTATAGCTCTTCATCCAGGTAAGTTCTGGACAGGTGCGTAGTTGTGTAACCCCTTGGACCTTGTATGTCCAAACTGTGTAAAGGGCGTATGGAGGGGACTCACTTGCTGTCAGGATCGGAAACTCCAATCCCGCGCCACTTAAAGGGGTTTTGCCGCGATGTAATGTTGATGTGGGATCCTCCAAAATGGGTATTTAATCACTTTTCTAAATATATGTGATTACAAAAAGTGAAGCCTGTGAGAGCTACAGCATCGCTCAGTCCCCCTTAGTTTCCTGAAAGTTTACATTAGAGATGACCAGGACGCTTGACAGGAGCTGATCTGGCCTCTGGCCGCGCTTGGTTGTTTGCACTTCTTATCTTATGACAGGGAACATGAATGAGCTTGCAAGGGGTCGGGGAGAAAGTGCAGTGTATGAGGCTTTCTGCTGTATAGAGCATCCACTGGTTGTAATGTTATTATTTGAGTAAACATTGCAGATGCTCCCTTCTTCCTCACTCTCTGCTCACCCCCTCCCTCTCACCCCTGCAGCCGTTCATGATTTGTTTATCTTTTCTCCTGGGCAGATAAGAGGCAAGGAACTCACTTCGTGGCAAAACCCCTTTAAAGGTGTTGTCTTACAGATATTGATGCCATATCGATGTCTTATAGGTCGCCGCTCAGCTAAACTTGAAAATCCCATTCATATCTATGGGACAGTCCCGACCACCTCTCCATTCTCCATTTTTAGAGGTAGGTTCGGGTCCTAAAGGTATGACTCGCACCTATAAGACATTGATGGCATATCCTCTTGATATGCCATCAATGTCTGTAGTGAGCTAAACCCATCAACTATATAGACACCAAACCCTACCGTGACGTCCAAATTATTAGAATTTGGGGTCTCATGGTCGGTTGTGGGCCTAATAAAAACCTCCATAGCTGCCATTTTAGTGCTCCTATTACACCCTGCCATAGGCCATCGGCAGCATGTAAGTATAGTAGAAGATCATTGAAATGACTATGTATAGCAGTAAGTCAGTGCTGCCATATATAGTACAAGCGATTCATGTTCAAGACCTCTCGAAGGACCACATGTATGAAAACTGTCTAGGTCTAAAATTCACTTTGTTGCCCATAGTAACTAATCAAAGCCCATAGCAACCAATCAGATCCCATAGCAACCAATCATATCGCCCCTTTGATTTCATATAGTGCTCTGGAGAAATGAAAGGGGTGCTCTGATTAGTTGCAATGGGCAACATGGTGAATTTTAGACCTAAACAGTTTTCATACATGTGGCCCTAAATGTTAACATCAAAAAATAAAAAAAGTTTGAAGAAATGTAAAAAAAAAAAGTTAGAGAATATTAAAAGTTCAAAACACCACACTTTTTGCCCATTTTCTAAATATATATATATATATATATATATATATATTTATATATTATATATATATATATATTTTTTTTTTTTTTTTTTTTTTTTTTAAAATGACACATAATTGATATCGCCACATCCGTAAAAGTCTGATAGAGCATTATTTATTCCGTACGGTGAAAATCAAAGAGAGAGGGGAAAAAATCCCAACCACAAAATTTTGCATTCTGTAAAAATTGAAATACAAAGTGATAAAAAATGAACAGGACAACCTTAATTTTTTTACTTCAATTTATTGCTACGTTCTCTCTCTCTGGATTTCTGTATATTGCCTCCATATTCATTGTAATCCTTTGTCCTGTGACTGCGCTTTGCTACTGACGTGGCTTTGTGTACTGCTTGTGAAAATGTTTCATTAAAACACCTTAAAAAAAAAAGGGATTAAAAAAAACTAATTAAGCCAATAAAAACTAAACTTCAGCCCGCAAAAAACAAGCCCTCATTCAGGTCCGTTGATGGAAAAACAAAAAGTTATTGGTAGCAGAAAATGGCGCTGCAGTGCATGTTAAACCCTCACTGAAATTGAAAGTACCTGTACATCCTAGTGGAATCTGCATGGTGAACGCCGTAAAATAAAACCAAAAAATACAGTCACCGTCCGTTCATCTCGATTGATCATAAAAAGCGATCAAAAAGTCATAGAAATGTCAAAGTGGTACCAATGAAGACCTCAGTTCATCCCGCAAAAAAAAAAAGCAACCACAGCTCTGTATACAGAAAAATAAAAAAGTTATTGCTAACAGAAGATAGCGATGCATAAATATTGTTTTACACAAAAAATTATACCAATAAAAGCGGCAACTCATCCTGCAAAAAACAAGCCTCTACACAGTTCTTTATACAGAAAAATAAAAGTTATTGCTGTCAGAAGATAGCGATGCATAAATATTGTTTTACACAAAAAACAATTTTTTTTTTTTATAGCGCTACAACATAAAAAAAAACTATATACATTGGGCATCGCATGGACCCACAGAGTAACCCTAACTTGTCATGTATACTGCACGGTGAATGCTGTTAAAAATAAAAAAAACGCTACTAGGATTGCAGTATTTTCTTCATCCTGCCTTCCCAAAAAATGAATTTAAAAGCGGTCAAAAAGTCTTTTCCCCAAAACAATTATACCAATAAAAACTTCAACTCATCCCGCAAAAAACAAGACTCTACGCAGCTCCGTACATAGAAAAATAAAAAAGTTATGGCTGTCAGATGGAGCGCTGTGTTCTCCATTCTGTTCTATGGGAGTTCCCAGTACAGGGGAGCGCTGTGTTCTCCATTCTGTTCTATGGGAGTTCCCAGTACAGGGGAGCGCTGTGTTCTCCATTCTGTTCTATGGGAGTTCCCAGTACAGGGGGAGCGCTGTGTTTCTCCATTCTCCTCTATGGGAGTTCCCGGTGCAGGAGAGCACTGTGTTCTCCATTCTGTCCTATGGGAGTTCCCAGTACAGGGGAGTGCTGTGTTCTCTATTCTCCTCTATGGTAGTTCCCAGTACAGGGGAGCACTGTGTTCTCCATTCTGTTTTATGGGAATTCCCAGTACAGGGGAGCGCTGTGTTCTCCATTCTGTTCTATGGGAGTTCCCGGTACAGGGGAGCGCTGTGTTCTCCTTTCTGGTCTATGGGAGTTCCCAGTTTCAGGGGAGCGCTGTGTTCTCTTTCTCCTCTATGGGAGTTCCCAGTACAGGGGAGCGCAGTGTTTCCCCTTCTGTTTTATGGGAGTTCCCAGTACAGGGGGGCGCTGTGTTCTCCATTCTGTTCTATGGGAGTTCCCAGTACAGGGGAGCGCTGTGTTCTCTATTCTCCTCTATGGTAGTTCCCAGTACAGGGGAGCGCAGTGTTCTCCATTCTGTTTTATGGGAGTTCCCAGTACAGGGGAGCAGAGCATTTGGCTGTACTCAGAACTCCCATAGAACAGAATAGACAGTTGTACGCAAACAAGACCTACTCTCCATTCTGATTGGAGCAGAAAGCAGAATCCACACCTAACAATCTGCCATCAAAGTGCGAGATGGGAACACCCGTTAAAGAGACGTATTTGCTATTATAGTCACCGTCCTGTGATGAGGTATCTTCTAGTTCATTATACTAGGTTGCTCCTGATTCACACTGTGCCCACCTTTGTTATAGAGGAACATTAAATGTAAATGATGGGACCTACCAGCCTTCTCCTGTTTTATTGGACTTTCTAATGGGGCCAGTTGGTGGCTCTTGGATGGATTGAATGACCGTCGTCTTCTATCTCAGGTCAAGAAGTTACAGCAGAAGTCGTAGCAGGAAGCGCTACAGGTCGCGGACGCGGAGCAGGTCTTACGGCAGCTCTAGAAGTTACAGGTAGGACGCGTTTTGGCTTTCAGAGATGTAAATATGCAAATACTTTATGAACCCTCTGAAGGTAGCGCCCCATATTGCAGTGCGAGCTGTGCTGCGGCTCTCCAGTTGTTGGGAAACTACAACTCCCATCATTCCCACTGTTATGGATTATATAAATGCATGATGGGAGTTGTAGTTTCCCAACAGCTGAAGGGCTGCAGTTTGAGGATGCCTGTGCTAGGTGGTAGCTTAGCCCTGTGATTTCTGCTGTTGTCAGTGAAGCTACCCCATGACTGATTAATGTAGGTGATATAAGGTTATTACCAACCAGTCATCTCCTCCCCTCCCTGGGTGACCTGCAGTTTGAAAACTGAGATATGCTGCTGCACAGGGCACAGTCTGCAGCCCCTCCTGGGCCTTACACTTCTATCTATGAGATGATATAAGACTATTACCCTCCAGTGATCTCTGCCCCTCCCTGCACTGGAGGTTACACCCAGCCTGTGACCTGCTGCTGTACAGGGCACAGTCTGCAGCCCCTCCTGGGCCTTATACCTCTATCTATGAGATGATATAAGACTATTACCCACCAGTGATCTCTGCCCCTCCCTGCAGTGAAGGTTACACCCTGCCTGTGACATGCTGCTGTACAGGGCACAGTCTGCAGTCCCCTCCTGGTCCTTATATCTCTACCTATGAGATGATATAAGACTATTACACACCAGTGATCTCTGCTCCTCCCTGCAGTGGAGGTTACACCGCCTGTGACACACTGCTGTACAGGGCACAGTCTGCAGCCCCTCCTGGGCCTTATATCTCTATCTATGAGATGATATAAGACTATTACCCACCAGTGATCTCTGCCCTTCCTGCAGTGGAGGTTACACTGCCTGTGACATGCTTCTGTACAGGGCACAGTCTGCAGCCCCTCTTGGACCTTACACTTCTATCTATGAGATGATATCAGACTATTACCCATCAATCATCTCTGTCCTCCCCACAGTGGAGATTACACCCCTCCTGTGACATGCTGCTGTATATGGCACAGTCTGCAGCCCCTCCTGAACCATACTCCTGCATCTAATACATGATATAAGAATATTACCCACCAGTCATCTCTGTCCTCCCTGTAGTGGAGGTTACACACTGCCTGTGACATGCTGCTGTACAGGGCACAGTCTGCAGCCCCTCTTACACCTACATCTGTTACATGATATAAGACTATTACCCACCAGTCATCTCTGTCCTCCCTGCAGTGGAGGTTACACACCGCCTGTGCTGCTGTACAGGGCACAGTCTGCAGCTCTCCTGGACCTTACACCTACATCTGTAGAATTACGTATATGGCCCTGTTCACACGACAGATTTGGCCACGGTTATGACCGCGGGTTCCGACACTGTTTCCGCGGCCAAACCGCGGCCAAATCACGCCTAGTTTATTAACATGGTTTCCTATTGGAAACCGCGTTTTCACACGCCGCGGGTCTGGCCGCGGCCTTGCCGTGCGTGTGTGAGAACTCTCCTTCATGTGAACGGGACCTATAACTTAAGATTCTAGAGCATGTGATCAGGCCACAAACCCCTATTTTGATGCCTGGGCAAGTACATGTAGATACCAAGCCTGGATGGACACAAGCTGAATTGTTCCCCAGGATTTCAGGGTTTAAAGCCCTTACAGACTGCAAATAGTCAAGTATTGTAATTTTTATATTCCTCATTTTCTTCTTTCTTTGACATTATAATTTTATCTCTTTACACTAATAAATTTGACACCTACATGGTAAAATGTATTTACCATGTAGATAGCCAATCCATTCTACAAGTGATGTAGCCGTTCAGCAAAGAGTATGGTCGTTTTTTTTTGTCATTTTTCATTAATATAATTGGTGTATCCTCATCACAGCAGAACCTACAGCAGGAGCCGCTCAAGAAGTGAATCTTATGATCGTCACCGCAGAAGATCCAGGTATGTCTATTGTAGATAGAGATTCAGGAAAGTTACAACCATTCAGTGCACACTGTGGTTTACCCTCATATAGTACTGTTCTCTATGTACAAGAATATAACTACTATAATACTGCCTCCCTATGTACAAGAATATAACTACTATATATGTCCCTTGTACAAGAATATAACTACTATATTACTGCCTCCTATGTACAAGAATATAACTACTATAATACTGCTCCCTATGTACAAGAATATAACTACTATATTACTGCCTCCCTATGTACAAGAATATAACTACTATAATACTGCCCCCTATGTACAAGAAGATAACTACTATAATACTACCCTCTATGTACAAGATTATAACTGCTATAATACTGCCCTCTATGTACAAGAATATAACTGCTATAATACTCCCCTATGTACAAGAATATAACTGCTATAATACTGCCCCTATGTACAAGAATATAACTACTATAATACTGACACCTATATACAAGAATATAACTACTATAATACTGACCCATATGTACAAGAATATAACTACTATAATACTTCCTCTATGTACAAGAATATAACTGCTATAATACTCCCCTATGTACAAGAATATAACTACTATAATACTGCTCCTATGTACAAGAATATAACTACTATAATACTGCCCCCTATGTACAAGAATATAACTACTATAATACTGTCCTCTATGTACAAGAATATAACTACTATAATACTGCTCCCTATGTACAAGAATATAACTACTATAATACTGCTCCTATGTACAAGAATATAACTACTATAATACTGCCCCCTATGTACAAGAATGTAACTACTATAATACTGCCCCCTATGTACAAGAATATAACTACTATAATACTGCCTCCTATGTACAAGAATATAACTACTATAATACTGCCTCCTATGTACAAGAATATAACTACTATAATACTGCCCCTATGTACAAGAATATAACTACTATAATACTGCTCCTATGTACAAGATTATAACTAATACTGCTCCCTATGTACAAGAATATAAGTACTATAATACTGCCCCCTATGTACAAGAATATAACTACTATAATACTGCCTCCTATGTACAAGAATATAACTACTATAATACTGCCTCCTATGTACAAGAATATAACTACTATAATACTGCCCCTATGTACAAGAATATAACTGCTATAATACTGCCCTCTATGTACAAGAATATAACTACTATAATACTGCCCCCTATGTACAAGAATATACTATAATACTGCCCCCTATGTACAAGAATATAACTACTATAATACTGCCCCCTATGTACAAGAATATAACTACTATAATACTGCCCCTATGTACAAGAATATAACTACTATAATACTGCCCCTATGTACAAGAATATAACTGCTATAATACTGCCCTCTATGTACAAGAATATAACTACTATAATACTGCCTCCTATGTACAAGAATATAACTACTATAATACTGCCTCCTATGTACAAGAATATAACTACTATAATACTGCCCCTATGTACAAGAATATAACTACTATAATACTGCCCTATGTACAAGAATATAACTACTATAATACTGCCCTATGTACAAGAATATAACTACTATAATACTGCTCCTATGTTAAAGAATATAACTACTATAATACTGCTCCTATGTACAAGAATATAACTGCTATAATACTGCCTCCTATGTACAAGAATATAACTACTATAATACCACCCCTACATGTAAGAATATAACTACTATAATACTGCCACCCGCTCTGTATTGTGTATATGACGCTTGGTGCTCTTGGAGGCTCTGCCCCCTCGTATAACCCTTGTTCATCCTGTTCTCTCCCAGGAGCCGGTCGCACACCTATGACAGTTATGACAGTCGCAGCCGCAGCAGAAGCCCCTCCTACTACAGGTCGCGCAGCTACAGTCGCAGGTCCAGGTACGCTCTGTTGTATCATTTATAAGCCGCAGTTGTTACATGCAGGAAACCATTTTTCTGATGAGAACCTGTATTCATCCTTCACAGAAGTCGGAGGTCGTCGTACAGCGGCAGTGATCGCAGCTACAGCCACCGGCGGCGCCATAGTGGGAGGAGTTGAGGGACATTTATTTTGAGTTGTATTCGTGTTACTTATGTGACATTCACAGCACCCTAGGAAGCCGCGCCCGCGTTTTTTCCATCATCCTTACTCTGAAGACCGGATCGCATCTGCAGCTGTGGTCAGTGTATGGAGAGGCACCGGAGGAGGTCGCGTGGCAGCACCCAGGTGTTGGGAGCAATCATTTAGCTTATGAATAGGTGTAGGCTCGATGCAGTATCGTTAACTTGAAAAACTGTCCATCCCCACAACTGCAGGGTTCGCTACAGTGTATCAGCCATCTTTTAGAACTTGCCTTGCACTGGAGTCCATAGGATGGGTTTTTACACTCACAGAATGTTTAAATTCACTGACAGCAAGCGGAGGTCTTTAAATTCATGAGAAATTAACATACAAAGGGCCTTATGTATGAAAATTGTCTAGCAGTAACATTGTCATGAAACCTGCAGATGTCTTTTTATATAGTGGATGGAAACTTCTGGTCCAACTGTGTGTGTATATTTATGCACATACTATATTTACTATTTTGCCATAGGCAAACTTAAAGGGGTTTTGCCAGGATTGAGTTCCTTACCTCCTTATCAGCACGGGAGTAGAATATAAACAAATCATGCTGAGTCATGCAGGCTGCAGGGGAGAGAGGGAGGGGGCTGAGCAGAGAGTGAGGAATAAGGGAGCATCTCAAAACTTAACTCAAATAATAACATTACAACAGTTGATTCTCTATACAGCAAGACACAGGCTCATACACTGCTGTTTATACCCAGCCCCTTGAAAGCTCATTCATTTTCCCTGTCATCAGTTAAGAAGTGTTTCACGCAAGCACGGTCAAATCAGCTACTGTCAGCTCCTCTGGTCGTGTCTAATGCAAGCTTTCTGATAACTAAGGGGGACTGAGCAATGCTGTAGCTCTCAGAGTCTTCACTTTTTGTAATCACATATATTTAGAAAAGTGATTAAATACCCATTTTGGAGGATCCCACATCAACATTACATCGTGGCAAAACCCCTTTAAACTCTATCAGTTCTCAATCTATAAAGCACTAAAACTTAACTTTTTAAAAGTTAAGTTTTAGTGCTTTATAGATTGAGAACTGACAGAGTTTAAGTTTGCCTATGGCAAAATAGTAAATATAGTCATTAAAAGACACTCTTTGTCCTCTTGCTAGATACCCTTTTTTTTTTGGGAGACTATTTATGCACACACACCTGATACAGGGCCCATTCCAGAAATGGGTGCAGGTCCAAGAGTCGGAACCTTCACTTATCAGACTTTGAAGCTGTATCGAAAGGATATGGAATAAAAGTCATAAGTGCCCTAAAAGTGACACTGAATTTAAAAGGGTTTTCTCACCAGGCTGTTTCACCGAGTCACAAACAGTTTTACACTCAGTCTCCTCAGGCTGGCGGTGGTTCTATAGCAGTAATTAGCAAATTTAGCTTCTCTGTAACCAGTACAGGAGATGATATCTCTTCAGTAAGCAAAAGGTTCATTGCTGTGAGGACTGAAAACAATGGCTTATCTGTAATCTTGTTAGAGATATTTAGTTTGCTCTGGACTGAGACAGCTGAGGTCTGCTCTCTCAGCTAATCGGATAACAGAGTTACGGTAAGGTAACCATAGAAATCTGTGTGCACTCAGAGCAGATAAAATATCTCATGACTTAAGTAAAATCTATTATGCCATGTGTATAGAAAAAGTCGTCAGTTACTTGTCCCTATATATTGAAATCTTAACTTTGAAGTCCGAAAACCCCAAGTTCCATGTGCTGCCCTGTTCAGCTGCTGTTCTCTGTTATCAGTTATTTCAGGGTGACAGTAGTGGGAGATGAGTGACAGGCAGTGCAGAAACCTCCCTCCACCCCCACAATCTCTGCCACCTCCATACACGTGCTTGACATCAGCTGCTCCTATTATAACGCTCCTGGACTATTATAAGCTGTAGTTCGGGTGCAGTACCCTTTATCGACGCCTCTTGTACTGGGTGTAATGGTGCCAAAAAATTGAGTATTTTACATTTCATTCCTTCTGGTCCTTGTCTGGTTCGTGACCGTTCATCTCTATGTATCTTCCCTTGAAGCAGCAATGAATTTCTGGAGGTTTAAAGGGGAAGTCAACGCCTTCAGACGGTATTATTACAGCCACGCAATAAATGACATAATGTTACCTGTAGACTTTGGTGCCGTTCAAGCGGGGTCTCCGGCGCCTTCATCGCTCCATGTTGTGTTTTCCTAGGGTCGAGTCTCTTCAATCTGCCCGTGTGAACGGACATTTAAGTTAGATCGACGGCGGGCGCGGTGGGCGGTCAGTTATCGCGTGGGCGCAGGATGCAGATTTCTTTTGGGAGGAAATGATGTAAACTGTACTTTTTCTGTAAATATGTTTTCAGCTTTATATTCATTTTACGTTATGAAAAAAATCCTTGTAATTAAAATGATATTAAAGACGACGGCGCCGAGTGGTTTATTGTTCTGGCGCATGCGGGCGATTGAAGGAGGAAGCGAATGAGAGGTGAGTGACGGAGGGAATTTACATGAGGTTGTGCTGGAATACGACAAGCAGGGCTGCAGTGTAAAGCATGATGGATGGCGGAGGTATCAGCTCAACAAGATCATATGTACCAGTGCTTAAATACAGAAGCAGGGCTGCTAGGTAAAGCATGAGGGATAGGGTGAGAATCGGTCTGAGAAGGGCTGCTAGGTGAAGGATGGGGAGAGAATTGGTCTGAGAAGGGCTGACATGTAAAGCATGGGGGATAGGGAGGGAATTGGTCTGAGAAGTGCGGCAATGTAAAGGATATGGGAAAAGGAGGGAATAGATCTGAGAAGGGCGGCCATGTAAAGGATGGGGAGAGAATCGGTCTGAGAAGGGCGGCCATGTAAAGGATGGGGAGAGAATCGGTCTGAGAAGGGCTGCCATGTAAAGGATGGGGAATGGGGAGAGAATCGGTCTGAGAAGAGCTGCCATGTAAAGCATGGAGGATAGGGAGAGAATCAGTCTGAGAAGGGCGGCCATGTAAAAGATGAGGGATAGGGAGAGAGTCTTGTCTGAGAAGGGCGGCCATGTAAAGCATGGGGGATAGGGAGAGAATAGGTCTGAGAAGGGCTGCCATGTAAAGCATGGGGGATAGGGAGAGGATCAGTCTGAGAAGGGCAGCCATGTAAAGCATGGGGGATAGGGAGAGGATCAGTCTGAGAAGGGCGGCCATGTAAAGCATGGGGGATAGAGAGAGAATCGGTCTGAAAATGGCAGCCATGTAAGGCATGGGGGATAGGCAGAGAATCGGTCTGCGAAGGGCTGCCATGTAAAGGATGGGGAGAGAATTGGTCTGAGAAGGGCGGCCATGTTAAGGATATGGAGCGAATTGGTCTGAGAAGGGCGGCCGTGTAAAGGATGGGGAGAGAATTGGTCTGAGAAGGGCGGCCATGTAAAGGATGGGGAGAGAATTGGTCTGAGAAGGGCGGCCATGTAAAGCATGGCGGATAGGGAGAGAATCAGTCTGAGAAGGGCGGCCAAGTAGAAAACGATGGTGAGAGAATCAGTCTGAGAAGGGCGGCCATGTAAAGGATGGGGAGAGAATCAATCTGAGAGGTGCAGCCATGTAAAGGATGGGGAGAGAATTGGTCTGAGAAGGGCAGCCATGTAAAGGATGGGGAGAGAATTGGTCTGAGAAGGGCGGCCATGTAAAGCATGGAGGATAGGGAGAGAATGGGTCCGAGAGGGGCCATGTAAAGGATGGGGAGAGAATTGGTCTGAGAAGGGCGGCCATGTTAAGGATAAGGAGAGAATCGGTCTGAGAAGGGCAGCCATGTAAAGGATGGAGGATGGGGAAAGAATGGGCCTGAGAGGGGCGGCCATGTAAAGGATGGGAAGAGAATTGGTCTGAGAAGGGCGGCCATGTTAAGGATAGGGAGAGAATTGGTCTGAGAAGGGCGGCCATGTAAAGGATGGGGAGAGAATTGGTCTGAGAAGGGCGGCCATGTAAAGGATGGGGAGAGAATTGGTCTGAGAAGGGCGGCCATGGAAAGGATGGGCAGAGAATTTGACTGAGACGGGCGGCCATGTAAAGGATGGAGGATGGGGAGAGAATCTGTCCGAGAAGGGCGGCCATGTAAAGGATGGGGAGAGAATCTGTCTGAGAAGGGCGGCAAGGTTAAGGATGGGAAGTGAATGGGTCTGAGAGGGGCTGCCATGTAAAGGATCGGGAGAGAATTGGTCTGTGAAGGGTGGCCTTGTAAAGGATGGAGGATGGGGAGAGAATCGGTCCGAGAAAGGCGGCCATGTAAAGGATGGGGGATAGGGAGAGGATCGGTCTGAGAAGGGCGGCCATGTAAAGGATGGGAGATGGGGATAGAATCGGTCTGAGAAGGGCGGCCATGTAAAGGATGGGAAGAGAGTCGGTCTGAGACTACAGCTATGATGTGATTGTGTAACCATCAGATTTGATTTACAGGAAGGGGTATGAAGAATATCTGCACCAATCACATTGGGTTGAATGGAAAGTGGGTGTGGCTTCAAAAGACTAGGTGTAACCACACAGCCCGAAACACTGGGGCGTAGAAGGTAAGGCAATTACTAGATGGTTTAATAAACAAAGCTAGAAAAGTTTACAGATGAGCCAAATTTATGAAACTGCATTAGCCCCTGTGTGAGAAGTCTGGCCCATTTTTAGACCTCTTTATGTGCTCTGAATTTTAGAGAAGTAATATGAAGTCTAGGTCTGTTGCTTCCGGTACTTAGTGCATTTTGGCATCCACCAATCCCAGATTCACCCATCAGTCTGGTAGATAGAGGCGATTCATCACTACAGCGAACTCACTTCCACCAGCTGCAGGCCAGAGACGACGTGCTTTACACCCCATCAGCCGCCACCTGGCCTTGTGCATACAGATCTCAGCCTGATTGACCAAGGACACCCATTTCAGAAGCTCTTGATGCTCAGCTTTTGTGATGAGGTCCCTTTAAGGTGCAGCTTGTAGTCCTCTCAAGAGTTGGTAAGACAACCTGGTTTATACTACTGTCTCTGAGACCAGGATCTGAGGGAGGGAGAGGAGCTGAGCTGTGTGATATATAGGGTTATATGATAGAGGGAGAGAAGCTGAGCTCTGTGATATATAGGGTTATATGATAGAGAAGAATAGCTGAGTTCTGTGATATATAGGGTTATATGATAGAGAAGAATAGCTGAGTTATGTGATATATAGGGTTATATGATAGAGGAGAGGAGCTCTGTGATATATAGGGTTATATGATACAGGAGAGAAGCTGAGCTCTGTGATATATAGGGTTATATGATAGAGGAGAGTAGCTGAGCTCTGATATATAGGGTTATATGATAGAGGAGCTGAGCTCTGTGGTATATAGGGTTATATGATAGAGAGAAGCTGAGCTCTGATATATAGGGTTGCATGATAGAGGAGAAGAGCTGAGCTCTGTGATAGATAGGGTTATATGATAGAGAGAGAGCTGAGCTTTGTGATATATAGGGTTGTATGATAGAGGAGCGAAGCTGAGCTCTGGGCTACATAGGGTTATATGATAGAGGAGAGAAGCTGAGCTCTGTGATATATAGGGTTATATGATAGAGGAGAGAAGCTGAGCTCTGTGATATATAGGGTTATATGATAGAGGAGAGAAGCTGAGCTATGTGATATATAGGGTTATATGATAGAGGAGAGGAGCTGAGCTCTGTGATATTTAGGGTTATATGATAGAGGAGAGGAGCTGAGCTCTGTGATATATAGGGTTATATGATAGAGGAGAGAAGCTGAGCTATGTGATATCTAGGGTTATATGATAGAGACTGAGCTCTGTGATTAGGTTATATGGTAGAGGGAGAAGCTGAGCTCTATGATATATAGGGTTAAAGGATAGAGGAGAGACTGAGCTGTGTGATATATAGGGTTATATGATAGAGGAGCTGAGCTCTGTGATATATAGGGTTATATGATAGAGGAGAGGGCTAGCTGTGATATATAGGTTATAGATAAGAAGAGAAGCTGAGCTCTGTGATATATAGGGTTATATGATAGAGGAGAGAAGCTGAGCTATGTGATATATAGGGTTATATATAAGGAGCTAGCTCTGTGATATATAGGTTAATGAGAGGAGAGCTGAGCTCTGTGATATATAGGGTTATATGATAAGAGAGGAGCTGACTTGTGATTATAGGTTATGAGAGAAGAGAAGCTGAGCTCTGTGATATATAGGGTTATATGATAGAGGAGAGAGGCTGAGCTCTGTGATATATTCTGTGCCTACTCATGTCACTCTTACCCTCTCCTGTTCCCCTCTGACACCTCCTGTCACTCTTGTCACCTCCCGTCAGTCCTGCCCCTCGCTGTCCCCTCATTCTTGCCCTGTCACCCCTGGGGCTATTGTCCCTCCATCCTCCTGTCACTCGTCCGCCTCGCCGGCCCATAGACTATCATTACTAGCGGCGCATATACGCTGCTAGTAAATGACCTGTCACTTATCTTCCCCCCCGGTGGATTCGCCGAGCAGGGAGAGGAGACATAATCCATAGTTCTCTATGAGAACTGTGGATTACCGTAATGACTGGGCCTTATTCCAGCCGTAATCCGTAAGTACGGACTGAAATACGTCCCATTTTAAGCCTTGTGAACAAAGCCTAATTAGCCCAGCTCAGACACATTGATAATGCCCTTGCATAGAAATACGCCCAAGCAGGAGGTCCACACATGAAAGGATCCTCATGCAACTTAATTAGCCCCAAGATTCAAAGACTTGAATGCACCCATGGACCGGACTAGAAACTGGTGGCACCCTATTGGCCTAGCAGAGCTCCATTTAACCAGTGTGGGTAAACGGATCACTCCTAGCCGTGCAGGGTCGTGGGCGAGTAGTGTGTTCTATCATCCTCCCTGGATCTCCCTGTGCCCGTGTGGACAGCGGTTAACGGAAACAGTATCTGGCTGACCTTGTGCACCCCTTGGGGGGGGGGGGCGCGACAACACGAAACACCACAAGTCAGGCTGTCGACCCTCGATAGGGCCGGGATTTTTCCTGACAGATTGGCGGCAGCACGGTGAGATCAGGGCTGTGGAGTCGGAGCCTATTTGGCGGAGTCGGAGTAGTCATAAAATGGACCGACTCCGACTCGGCAAATATATAATTAGTTGGTCCAGTTAGTTCAGTGCAGTGCAAAGAGCAAGAGGAATTGGGTGTGGCTGGTGCTACTGCTCCCATATCTTCAGCCTCATCACATGAGCGTAATTGATGACATGGAGCAGGCAAAGCGCTGCCCCCAGGGGAAAAGATTCCGTTCCCATGGCAAACAGATTTCAGCAAAATTTTTCACCTGCTTTCAAGTCTGTAGAAGTAGAAGAGTTTAACCATTCATCAAAACTGACTGTGGCTGAGGCAATTCCTTTATACCCTGACATTGTTAGAGATGTTGCCCCTGTGGTCACTGCTTTGCCCACAACCCAAGTTAGTGTAGAGAGGCCTTTCTCTATCCTGGAAATAATGAGATCAGATGTGAGGTCATGTATGCAGGATCTGATGGAGACAATACTATTTCTCAGAACAAATTCAGAGACTCCACAAATGTTCCCGCACTGTTTTGCTTATTTACAATTTTTTTGTGTTCTAAAGTCATATCCAATAAATATTTTTTCAACTGACAAGCAAAATGGTAACAATGTTTTGAACTTGTAACTTTCAGGCTCCATATCTCACCATCCACTACAGCTTTGTACATGAGGCTACTGTCATTTTATATACAGTCATTTTACATCTTAAACATAAATTTGACTTGCAAGTATTTAGCATCTGCTTAGTTCTGCAGATTCTTTCCTGTAACTGCTTTGTTACTGTTTTGCTCCTAAAAATCAAAATGTTAATTTTTATTATTTTGTTAGTATTTGGGAAATCCAACTTTTGGTTTTCTGCCTGAATCCTTTTGGGCTCTGGATCAGATTTGAGCATATCTTGAACAAAATCTGATCTCAGGTCTCTTCTACACATTTCCAATGTTGGTGCAGACTGGACTTGGATACAAATACAGCTTTTTCTTCAACTCTACCCACAAGTGTTCAAAAGTTCTAAACATTGTTACCCTTTTGCTTGTCAGTGTCTGTTCTACCTAAATAGCTTGATTATTGTTTCAGAAGGTGATAAACAGCCTGATGTTACCACTTTACTAAAGTAAAGTTATCACTTAAACAAGCGCCGTGTATGAGGGAGTCAGGAGTTGGAGTCTGAGGTTTGGGAAATTGAGGAGTCGGTGCTTTGGCTTGCCGACTCCACAGCCCTGGGTGGGATCAAGATAATAGTGTGTGTGAGTGCGGGTTCTGTACTCCCAGACACTAATGACTACCAGCAGTGGGTTTTGCTGCTGGGGTCTTAAGATTAGCTCAGCACTAGACAAGTCAGAGTGCAAATACAAGGTTTTGGGTACAGTCAGGTTGCAGTTTGGTGTTGGTGTCAGTAACCAGGGGTTGCAAGATGGCTTGTCGTGGCAAGGGCAAAGATGTTGGCCCTGAGGAAACAGTCGGCCAATTTAGCCAGGAGGAGCTCGGCCCAGACCAGGCTCTGGACTATGAAGGCAAGGAGTAGTCCAGCTCGGGCTCCTCAAGGAGCCAGTCACAGGTGGTCAATGGCGCAGTGGGCAGCTCACCCTCAGCTATTCTTTTGCAAGCTGCCCTGGCTAAGCTTGAGGCTGGAGACCTCGACGCCTACAAAGCCCTTCTAGCAGCTGCAGAACGTCGCGAGAGGATAGCGGCGTCAGCTGGCGAACGTCGGGAGCGGGCCGAGGAACGTCAGCGTGAGCGTGACCACCAGCTACAGATACTCCAGCTACAAAAGGCACTTCCGGTTCCGGCGCCACCATGGAATGAGCGTGTGAGCAGAGCTTATCCCTGACACGGACACCAATCACCGGTCTTCACACCGCAGCATGGATCCAGAGCCTACAGCGCAGCTGGGGAAGCCCATATAAAAGATTGAAAGCGCGTGCCGGGTCCCCTGACCCGGCCCGCATATACACCAGCGCTACGAGACGCGGGGAAGACCGCCCCCATCCTCCCCCCGCCCATCGGCGAACACCATGAGCGCAGAAGCCTTTACCCTCCGGAACGGCAGGGCACGCATCTTTATACCGCGAGCCGCAGGTGGATCGGGCGAGAGACTTCCTCCAGAGAACATCCCAGAAGGGAAAGCGTACCTGCCTCTAGCATCTGCGAGAGCTTTCGCGGCCCGCCGAAGCCCTATTGAACAGCGAGGGCAGCGCAGTCGGGCGGCAAGAAGGAAAGCGGACGAAAGCGAGCGCAGAATCCCACAGGAGGTGAGTCTATACTGCCCTTATCTACTCTCCGGGCCGATAAATCCAGGTCACTTGCCCAGTCTCTCCCTCTCCAGCGACAAGACAGCCACTTTCAGGCGCCCCCACAGAGAATCTTAAAAAGCCCGCGAAATTCTCCCGCCGTGGAGGGACCAGGGGACGGCGGCCATCCTGACTGGGCCTTGTAACCAGGCAGCGAGTCTCACCATAAGTAAAAGCCAACGCCACAACCTCCCTGGGGGAAATACAGGGCCTTCCACCGCAGAAGCACCTATCCTACACTTAAAGAGACTACCTCTGATACCTGGCGAACCGCATACAATCACTTCTCACATCTGCAGCGTAGCTGCCAGCTAGAATCGGGACTTAAACCCCCTAGAAACCACGCCACCAGCAGACCCTAACCTAAGGGAACAACCCATCCAATCCTTTCACTCCTGGCGCCAAGACCCTACTAACTTACCTCGGCAGAAAGCTGCAGAGCCGACCACTGTCCTACAAGTGCTAGCACTAAAAGTCTGTGCAATATTCCACACGCAGTGGCCTAAGAATCTGAAAGGGTCCTTTGCCACGAACCTTCCCCCCCCCCTTGGGAACGACCAGGGAAAGTGAGGACGACTCGGCCTCCCACTCATACAGTTGGTCCTGACCCAGCGTTTTAGACACTGACCTCTCCATATAGAAGGGATCTGAGCTAACCACCTGACCCCAAGGCCGTACAGTTCCACAACAATTTCCAGGGTTAACCCAACATCCAACATCCAAGCACAGACCAACACTCAAGCACAGACCAACACTCAAGCTTGGTGTATGGAAAAGTACCTAAGCAGAATGGGACGCTCCAAGACCACCAAATCATCATCCAAAAACGATAAGTCCCAGCTGACAGTCCCACCAGACCTTGTATCTCAGGAAGACAAGCAAGGCACTATGGATGAGATGTTCTCTTTCTCGGCACCCAAACAAGGTCCCACTTCAGCTGTATTAGAAGTACCCCCCCCCCTTCACCACCAATGCCTGCTGACCTCCAGCCAGCGCCAGGCCCTAATGAGATTCAACCTGACCAGCCAACCTCCGACTTCCAGCTTATCGTGGCAGAAGTTGCAAAACAAATATCTACTGATTTACAGACCTCCTTAATGACGTCCGTGGCAAGGATGATAGCCCAGGTGAAAGCTGATGTCAAACACCATGCTGAAAGACTGGATGAGAATGATCTAAAAATTCAATCCTTGACAAATGAAGCTGACAAGACCCGTTCTTAAATTAGCGGTTTTATCCAGGAAAATCAAAGACTCAACGAAAAACTGGAAGACCTGGAAAACAGGTCTCGAAGGAATAACCTACGTATATTAGGCATTTCTGAATCGATACCTCCCAAAGACCTGGTCATGCTGTGTGAGAAAGAGCTCCCCAAGGCCTTGGGCCTATCTCACCTTTGTAAGGCAGAGCGAGCCCACCGGCTTGGCCCAGATTTCAGGCCGAACCCTAGGACGAGCGGAGGCACCAGCGACAGACCAGCAACCCTAAGGGAAAGGCCGAGACAAATAATTGTAAAGTACCTGGACTTTACTAATAACGTAGCAATCTTACGGGCGTTCAAGCGGCTACGGTCAGACCTTATTTTTAAGGGCTGAAAGGTTCTCATGTTTGAAGATTTTTTTGTAGAGGTAGCAAGGAAAAGGAGAGCCTTCTCGTCTGTCTGCTCCCAGCTCTTCCGAAGTAACATCAAGTTTGCTCTATTATACCCCGCAACTCTCAAGATTTTCCACAAGAACGGAAACTCTTCCACTTTCCAATCACCGTCTGCAGCCCAAAACTACTTGACAGAGACTACAGACTCGTTCCAGGCCTCCCTCTCCTTCAGTCTCAGATCGTTCTCTCTCCCCTTCTGGCCTCGACATGCCAGCCAAGCGCGATCCCAGATCCAGCCGAGAAGGCACATGCACCCCCCGGCCATCTCGACCAGCAAGTCCGAAGGAACAGCGCAGACGTCAATCTTCAAGGATGGTCACGTGAGCTTAAAAACCATATGTGCATAGCACCAGTGACTAAAGCTATATCCTACATATCTTTTATTAAGGGTTTTATTAAGGGTTCACTTGGATAGAGCCCCATTTAGGTTAATCCTACGGCGGGCCACCCCGTGCTCCCTTACGAAGTGAATTGACCTTAATAGGATTTAAGGGGTAACGTTACTTACGTTGGTATTATATAAAAACAAAATGTATGATGTTTCCTACTGACAGCAACACCACCCAGATATTAATTGGTACAATACTGTGGTATACTTAGTTGTTCCTCCTGGGGACGGGCTCCGGACATCATTTCTATCACTACTATGACAACATAGATTATTTAGATTATTGCTGATACGCCCCCCCCAAGAATCATTTATGCTGAGGCTTGACGCAACTAGCGGTCTTATAAAGCCCAAAGAGGGAAAGCAAGTAGCCTTCTAGCTCCCGATAAGAGGCTCCCCCCTCGCAGAAAGGTTACCACCCACAAGGCCTCTGAGCCAATATCCTTATTTCACCATATGGCGATGGATAAAATGGACACCTTTCTGCCAGCCCGGGGCTCCCTAAATTTACTTCAGCCAAACTTTCCGTTGGGAAAAAAGTGAAGTCCAATAGCACATTCGGACGGAGGAGAGAACAACTCGGAATCCTCCTCCTTAGTACCTCCAGGACGAAGTGCTCTAAACAACAAGTTAAGGATTTAAATTGTTAGTTTGTTAGATTGTTAATTTTATTTGCCTGATCTTCCATCCACCAAGCGAGCGAAGCGCGTGGAGTGTCCCCCACTCACAATAATGAAGGTCATTACATGGAACGTCAAGGGCCTTCGCTCGCCGAGCAAGCGGAAAATGATTTTAAGACGTTTGAAGCAGCTCAAAGCGGATGTCGCTTTTCTACAAGAGACACACCTCCCAGAATTTTCCTGGGTGGGACAGGTTTTCGGCTCCCCTGCGGTAAACCATAAAGACGGGGTGATCACACTAGTTGGTAAACACCTGCAAGGCTCAGTCATTCACCACGAGCACGACACAGAGGGCAGGTGGGTGAATGTCAGGATCAACATCCATGAGGAGATATTTTCTTTTCACAATGTGTATGGTCCCAACTCTAAAAGCGAGGAATTTTTTAGGCAACTAACACCACTTATTCTGTCTGACACCAGTGAATATAAAATGGTTGGCGGAGATTTTAACTTGGTCATTTCAGCACTGGAAGACAGAGATAGAAGGGCAAGCTTGACACGCACTCTCACTCAAACGACCTCACACCTAGCCGATTTCCTCCGCTCCCTCAAGTTGTGCAATCCATGGAGAATGCTCAATCCAGAAAGTAGGGAATATACTTTCTATTCCCACTCCCATAAGACGTGGTCTAGAATAGATTACATCTTCACGATGCATAACTTGGTCCAGACAGTGGATGAAATTCTAATTGAAGAATTAGTCATATCTGACCATGCCCCGGTTTCTGCTACACTGATGGATAAAATACCACATGGCACCGACTACATCTGGAGATTCCCTTCATATCTGACCAAAGACGAGGAGTTTTGTAACACTTTACAGGGGTGGTGGACTGAATACCAATACCATAATGAAGCGCATTCCTCCTCACCTCAGCTATATTGGGATACGGCCAAGGTGGTTTTGAGGGGCAACCTAATGGCCCATGTACACCGGCTTAAGAACCTATCCAAAGACAAGGTAGAGGCGCTGAGTAGTGAACTCCGCCAGACCTACAACACCTTCCTCTCTTCCCCTTCGGAGGAAAATAGGGTGACGTGGACAGAAGCCAAACACCAATATGAGTCTTGGCTAGAAAAAAGTGAAATCCGCAGACTAACTAAGAAGGAAGCCCACCTGTTCCGCTACGGAAACAAGCCGGGTAAACTTCTAGATAATCTTGCTAGGGGCTATTGGCCTCCCGCCCCCACACCTATATTGAAAGATCAGGGAGGAGTAATCAGGAGAAAAGGAGAAGAAGTGATAGAGATTCTCAGGTCATTTTATGAACGACTCTATGCAGATGAAAAGCTAGACCACCAAAAATCTAAAAACTGGATAAGAAATGTCAAACTTCCAGGCCTTTCAGAGGAAGAAGTGGCAATCTTAGGCGACCCTCTATCGGCCCAGGAGTTAGAAAAAGCCATCTCTGACCTCAAGAACAACAAAGCCCCAGACCAGACGGTTCTACAAGGCCTTAAAACCTCAAATCTCCCCTACTCTACTGGCACTTTTCAACTCCTACCTTTCTGGAAGCGCAATCCCACCAGATATGAACACGGCATATATCAAAATTATCCCCAAAACAGGAAAAGATCCACTTTTAGCTGCATCCTACCGACCCATATCCCTAATAAATGTGGATCTTAAGCTTCTAGCTAAGATAATGGCAGATCGGTTAGCCCCACTTATCTCGCGGATAGTCGGTGACCATCAAGTCGGTTTCGTCAAAGGTAGATCGGCGGTGGCAAACATTAGAAAAGTCCTGCTTGTCCAGGACGAGGTCAGATGACACCCGCTACTTCACCCATTGTCGGCTTTTATAATTGTAGATACAGAAAAGGCCTTTGATAGTGTGGCGTGGGGCTGGCTTGACAACGTCTTGGACAAAATAGGCCTGGTGGGATAATTCCGTGTTTTTTTAATATCACTATATGATGATCCCAAGGCGAGGGTGTGCATACCAGGTTTCATCTCCAAGTCATTCGCCTTAGAACGGGGAACTCGACAGGGCTGCCCACTGTCACCATATCTATTTGATCTAGCAATTGAACCCCTAGCCAGGTTTTTGTTGGACTCAGATGTTTTTGAATGCATTGCAATAAAAACCCACAAATTAAAGTTGGCATTATTTACTGACGACGTCATCTTCTTTTTGAAGCACCCCGAAAGAGATCTCAAGAAGCTATTCCATGAACTCCAGCTTTTCCGGGAATGTTCAGGATTCAGAGTCAATCAATCCAAATCTGAGATTCTGAGAATTTCGCAGAATGCCAGACCCCTCTCATCATCTCAACTCGAGGTCTCACTGCAGATAGCCTCCACCTCAATTAAATATCTAGGGATACACATAGGCAAATCTCCCTCCTCCGTCTACAACTTAAACTACCCACCTTTAATATTGAAAATAATCAGAGAACTGGAAAAATGGTCAAGTCTACCCCTTTCACCGTTTGCTCGAGGCCACTTGCTCCGAATGATGAGCTTCCCAAAACTATTGTACCCTTTACAAACCATTCCCCTACTACTAAAGCACACCGATGTCAAAATTGTTCAATCGAGTTTCACACAATTTCTGTGGTTGCGTAAGAGACCCAGAATCTCGATAAAAAAAACTCCAGCTTCCTAAATTAAGCGGTGGCCTGAATATCCCAGACATAAGGAGATACAACCTAGCTTGTATTCTCTGTCACTGCAATGATTGCATTAAAAATACTTCGGTATACTCCAACACAGAACTTGAGTCGCGAATAGCCTCCCCATGGAATCTAACAGCCTTGTTGCACACACGGTTTGCCCATATTCCCCTAGATATTAGATCCTGCCTAATTCTACGAGACACAATAGCGGCATAGAAGATCTGTCGCAAACTATTCAAGCTTCCAGCAGTTCTCAGCAAATATATGCCTCTAGTGGGCCACCAAGAGTTCCCGCAGGGACTTCACAATAGACACCTCATTCAGTGGAAAGCGCTAGAGATAACTACTGCAGGCCAACTTATCGGTCCTGATAATGCTTCATACCTGTCCCTTCGGGAGCTGAATAGCAAATTTCAGATCCCACCTTCTCATTTTCTTACATATGGGCAAACAAGTGCCTTTCTGAGGTCGAGGGTGACACGCCTGAACCGTGAATTCCCTACCAATCCCTTTGATGACCTCATTGGGCCTACAACTAGTAGCCACTCCTTGGCCACACTTAATGCGAAGCTTCGGGATCCGGTGAGACAGGATACGGAATCTTCCATCTTCTCTTGCTGGGAGAAGGCTTTTCCTGACCAAAACATCGCACTAACTGTCCTGGGAGGATGGAATGCTGTACGTAAAGCCGTGGTTAACGAAAAATGGAGGGAGACACAGTTTAGGTTCATTCACCAGGACATATATGGCTTCAATATACCACCACACCCTAGCGCCCCACAGCGCAAAACGGCCTGCCCCAAATGTGGGCAACCCAAAACAGACCTTCTCCATGGAATGTGAAACTGTCCCAAATCTGTGGCGTTCTGCACAGAGCTACATGTCAAACTTAGTAACACTTGGGACATTTCATGTCAGTTTACACCTAAAACATTCCTATTCCGGTGCAGATTGGGGGGCCGCGGTGTTTGCCTAAGAATATGCTTCACTTAGGTTTGGCAAAAATAACCTCAAGAGAGGTGTGCAGGGGGGGAGGACGGGAGAGTCTGTTTTGGGAGGATACGGAGGAAGGATTCGACATGGCGGAAAAAAGGAAGTCCTATGGCACTTTACTCTTAGGAGTGGGAACTTTCCCCATCTCCAGGTTAAGATGTGCATTTCAAATGTTAGGGGAAGGTTGGGGTAAATTTTTGTATCTTACAGTTCCACAATTGTGGGTATTTTGGGGTTGTTCAGGGTTTGCACTACATCCTATAAATCCTTTGAATCACATTTACTATGCGCATTGTCATATGGAATGTGAAAGGTCTTCGGTCGCCTCAAAAAAGAATGATGGTGCTTAGGCATCTCAAACGGCTGAAGGCTGATGTCGCTCTACTTCAAGAGACACACCTGGGAGAGAGAGATTTTTTTAGGATGAAGAAGTTGTGGGTGGGGGAGGTCTTGGGATCCCCAGCCAAGCAGTCTAAAGCAGGAGTAATAACCCTATTGCATAGGAACTTACAATACAAAGTTATAGACCAAAGCTGGGATGCGGAAGGTAGGGAGCATAGAGTCACCCTAGCTAATCACTCAGAGACGATTAAGGTGTATAATATTTATGGCCCCAATGACAAACAACATACATTTTTTGGTGACCTGTCAGACAGGATGGTGACAGACATGGCTGACTTAAAGGTATTGGGGGGGAGACCTGAATGTTGTCTTAAATGTCACAGAGGATCGTAGTAAATCTAGCACGGGGGTGGGGGGGGGGGGCAGATCGGATGAGAAATAGTCCAACACTGGAACGGTTTCTGAAGGAGACGGGCCTGGTAGATGGTGGGGCGATCGCTAACAACCCGAGAAAGCAGGGAGTATGCGTTTTATTCTCCTGTACATGATTCGTGGTCCCGCATTAACTATGGTCTTGTCTCTGCATCTATGAGGCCCCGAATTCAGGACTCCAGGATTGGGGACATTGTAATTTCCGATCACGCCCCAGTGATTCTTACATTGAGATGTTTTCCCAAGAGGGAATGAGGTCATCTGGAGGTTCCCAACCTATTTGGCAGATAGGGAGGATTTTAGGCTTTTGATGCAAGGCTGGTGGGTTGAGTTTAGAACATTGAATGCAGAACATTCGACCACCCCACAGCTTCTATGGGACACGGCTAAGGCAGTCCTGAGAGGGCGTCTTATCTCACATGTTGCCAAAATCAAAAAAGAGATACGGCAAAAGCTAGAACACTTTAGCTCAGTTTTAAGGACTGCATACACAGCATTTCAGGGTAATGTTAATCCAATAACTAAACAGGCTTGGTATGCGGCCAAAGAAAGCTACGAGAGTTGGTTGGGAAAAAAAAAATTGTTAAAACTAAAATTTGGGGAGGCCGGTTGTTCCTTTTGGGAAAAATCGGGAAATTGCTGTCGAACCGGGCAAAAAGGCCAGGGGGGGGCCCAATTCACAAGCCCCCTTGAGAGATGCTGCAGGTCAGCTTCAATCGACCCAAAGACATAAACGCCCCTCTTTTAGGGATTTTCTACCAAAACTATATTAAAGACGGACATCGACTCGGGCCGAATTTGTTTTGCAGATCTAGGTTTACCAATGTTTTTCAGATTGGGACAAGATTTTTAAATTCGCCTTTTTTTAGGGGATACAATCGGCGATTAATTTTAAAAAAAAACAAAGCCCCGGGCCCCGATGGATATACCCCAATTCTATAAAATACAAAATGCCCAAAAAAGCACCAGACTTTTTAGCCTTTTACAATGGGTATTTGGAAGGGGGCCATCCCCGACTTATGAAACTGCATTATTAAACTCCCCCAAACCCGGGACAAGGACCTTTTCCGGCGCTTCATACAGACCGTATCCTTTAAAAATGTGGACTGAGCTCATCTCCAAAATAAGGCGGACAATTAGCAGCCTGCACCTAAACTTATTTCATCACGCAGGGGGTTTTAAAGGCAGGTCGGCTTTTCCAAACTTTTCGAAGGGTGTTTCCGTTAACCTATAAAGATAACCCCCGTTAAATCCATCCCGGCAATTATACCATCGACCCGAGAAACCCTTTGAACATGGTCAGGATTGGCTTACAGGGACTAGCTTAAAAGGGCTTTTCGGGAACATTTATGGTCTCCTGCGATCTTTGTACAGTTCCCCCTGGGCTAGAATTTGCACCCGGGTTTTTTGTCACATCTTTTATCCCCCAAAAAGGGTACGCGGCAGGGATCCCCCTTACCACTTTTTTTCAACTCCCCATAAAACCCCTTTGGGTTAGAGCTTTTAAAGGGATGAAAAGCTTTTGGGGATCGATAGGGATCAGCACATAAAGACAGTTTTGTTTGCTGAAAAACCCCTATGTTCAGTCGACCCCTGTTAAAGAAATAGGACCAATTTTTGATCTTATTGAGTTTTGGGAGACCCTGGGCCCCTTCGGGTCAATGCCTCAAAATGCAAAATCCTGGATGTCCACCCAGAGGGTCTTGGCTCAGTTGCGGCTAATCATTTCCCCCAGCAAGTTCCAAGACAGAAAAATATTTGGGAATAAATATTGGAAAATACTAGAATCTATTTATATTTTAATTACCGCCCCATTATAGTAAAATTGAAGCAGAGCTAAAATTGGAAAAAATTTGCCCCTATCTTTGACAGGTCGGATAAATTTAAAATAAAAAATTGCCTTCCAAAAAGTTCTTCCCTTTATAAACATTCCCATACTAAAAAACAGGAGTCCGGAATTAAAAAAATTTTCCTTCTTTTATCGGGGCCCAAAAAAAACGCCTAGGATAGCTTAAAGATTTTTTTTTTTTTAAATCAATAATTTTTATTGTTTTTTACATGTACATGGCCCAAAAAAAAGATTTTCCACACCAGTAAAAGAACTCGACAAATTTCCCAAACAAAAAATCTAACAAGGAAACAAAATAACAAGGAAAAAAAAAAAAGCCATGCAAAATCTCGAAATAGAAATAGCCCAAAAAGTCAGAGAGACCTTGCACGGGGATCGGATTGCAGGGGGGGGATGGAGCACACAAACCAAGCTATGGTTACCCAGAAGTTCTTTACATATTTTATGTGGAGAGTCTAGCCAAAACCCTCCAAGGTCCATCTTTTTAAAACTTCATGGGGGGGGAATTACCAAGGGTCTCGTTAGGGAAATTTGCGAAAAAACCCTAGAAATAAATTCCTGATGTTTTGAGGGGCAGGGATTTCCAGTGGTGGGCAATTGCCAGGCGGGTTCAAAAAGAATGTAAGTATAAACCTCTTTGCCGGGGGGGAAATTCTCTGATGGTCATGTCCAGTTAGCAGTTCCTGATTATATGAACCCGGTCAGTAGGATCCCGATAAGGTTTTCAACATCTCCCCAGACCCCTTGATCACCGGAAAAGACCACCACATATGTGAAGGGAGCCCCTGATCCGCAGCCTTCCAGCACATTTTGACAGCCGGGAACTATGGCCTCCTCACCGGTAAGGTACCCCCTAAAGGGGTATCTTCTTACAAACTCTAGGTGATTGACATTTGGGAAGTTTGGAGATTGAGGAGGCTGCCAGCCACCAATCCTCCAAAGAAAAGTTTAGAAGCTCTCACCCCCATTTTACATGTATTCCAATTTTGGTCAAATATATTCAGAGAGGGTAGAGTAGCCCAAAAGGCCCTCTGAGTGCTTCCGGGAGAGAGTAAAAAGGGGTAAAAAGGGGATTTGATCCGGGGAGACATTGTTGCGGGAAGGCATTAACTGCGTGCGGATTGGGGGTACATGTAGAATTTAATTTGGGAATTCCATACGTTCGGGAGGGGTCACGAAGGATCAAAAAACCCCTTCAGGAAAGATCTCTGATCGCCAAATTTTCCCTTTTTATCCACGGGTATGGGAGGCAAGGAACCTCCGTGAAGGATGGATAGGGAGCAATCTATTTACTGATGGGAATTTACCCTGGTTTTGGCAACATATTGTTGCCAAAATTTTGGTTTAGATTTTGGGGGGTGGAGAAGTAGTAAGGGAGGGAGGAAAGGAGGGAACCCTTGGAGAAGTGCAATAAATGATCTTTAAAGACCCCCGGGGTGGACTGAAAAGTCCTCCTACGGGCCCAAGGGGGAGGGAGGGGCCCCCATAAATGATTACAGGGCAGGATTAGGCCGATATAATTTTTAGGTTAGGGACTGCCATCCCCCAAATTGTTTCCCAAAATATAGATATTCCCTTTTGAACTGGTTTCCCTTTGGGTTCCAATGAAATGTAAAGTAAGGTTTGGAGTTTATTCAGGAATTGTTTGGAATTAGAAATGGGATGATCTAGCATAAGGAATTTTGGCAAAAGCATAAATTTTAACAGGCTAATTTGGCCATCCAGGATAGGGGGGTCTGCTCCCATTATTGAATCGTCAGAGAGAGCTGATGTAGATCGACCGTTGGCTTCGTAGTTGGGGGGTTTCAGGTATATTTTAAACCAAATATTTTGATATATGACGTACCTTTCAAGTATTTTTGGCCGGGGTTGAGGGGTTTTTTTTGGGGCAATTAAGGCGAGAATGGGTTTGACTTGGAGATGTTTATTTTATAGAAGGAGACCTGGAATAGGAACTCAGTATGTCCAAGAGAGCCGGAATAGAAGACCCCGGGCCCTTTCCCCTGTCGGGACGCATCCCTACAAGCTCTTTATGGATGGGGGCCCATCTGAATCCCTACAACGTGTGGGGATGGCGTATTTTTTTGCTAAGGGTTCGATACAAATGTCAAAGAAAAGGAGGAGTGGCACCCTTGCGGTCCGTTGTGATTTTAAAAGGGTGTGGGACAGAATCCTACGAAAAACTCAAGTTTGGGGGGGCCTGAGTAGGTGATAAAATTTGGCGTGAAAAATGCCCCAAAAACCGAACATAGGGAACCCCCGCATGTACTGCTAATTTATTCGGTAAAAGGCCCCTTCCCCCTTTGAGTGGAGAAGGGCCTTTGGGGGACCTTGTCATTTTTAGTTACTTGCAGGACATCTAGTATTTTCAACTCCATCTTATCTGGCGAAACTTGGCAAATCCCCCCCCTGGTCTTTGGTTTAAAGGGAGGGGAGTACTTGTTGATTTGTTAGCCAAATTTTTGCGAAGACTTTATGTCGCTTTGAGGGGGGATTGGGCTATATTAGTTACCAAGCTTGCGCTTTCCCCCTTAGGGAAAGGTTACAATGGGAGCTGACAACATTTGTCTGGGGGTAACCCCTAACATGAGGATTTAAAAATGGCAGCATATGAGGGGAAGGAGAGAAAAAAAACTTTAAATTGCAAACCATCCCCGGGCCCCGGGATTTAGAGTTTTGTTTTGGGTTATTACTGTTTCCAGCTCGGCAGCGTGATAGGGGCGTTCAGTAATTCATTGGGCCCCTGATAAAATCGGGAGCTGTAAATCAGATAAAAAGGTTGAGTGGGGTTTTAGGGGGTTATTAGGAAGGGAAGGGTGTCTTTGAGATTATAGAGGGATGGTAATATGGGCAAAATGGTCTGCTATTTGTTTAGATCAAATCTTTTTGCCGCCCGAAGTAAAAAAGAAATTCTGGACTTTGGGTTGTAGTCTTTAACTCTTTCGCGAATTTAAAGGGCGGTCTCCATGAAAATAAAAATTCCCAAATTTAGTCTTTCCAAGACGCTCATATTTTGTGGGGGATAAAATTTTTAGTTTATTTTTTTGGGTCGACAGCTCGTTGGGTTGCGGGGAAGGCGTTGTCTTGGCTAGGGCGTCCTGCACAATTTTTGGGGGAATTTTTTTTCCCCAAGGCCGGATTTTTGAGGAAAAAAATCCGGGGGGGGTTTTCTCCCTTTATTAAACGGGCCCTTTTTTTTTTCGGTGGGGAAAAGCCATTTAATGAACACTTCCCTTTTAATGGCTTGCATTAAAAGGGGCGGGACCCCAAAAAAAAGAAAAAGAAAAAAGAAGGGGAAAAGGGGGTTTTTTGCCCGGGGAAAATTTTAAAACTGAAATATTCCTTCAATGAAGCCGTATTTCTTAAAATAGTGGTTCCGATTTAAAAAGAAAGTTGTTTTAGCCTCCCATGGAGTAAGGAGGGGGGGAAACCACCCGAACGAGAACCTTTGGGTGCGTGTCACCCCAAGTTCGTTTCCTATTTCTGCCAATTTACTTTGATAGGGTTTTCTGTTTTTGAGAAAAATTATCTATTCTGGAAAAAAAACGATTAGGGGCGAGAAAAAAAGGTAAATCCAGTTTTGGGGAGATATCGCCAGGGGCGAATTGCTCCTCTTTAAAAAATTGTTGAAAAACCCGGTGGTTCCCCGGGGGGTGAGATTTATCAAACGTGGGGGCAAAGATACATTGAAGCCCCACAAGATTAGACTACCCTTTGAAAATTGCGGCTTTTTTAAAACTCGGGGGGATAAATTTTGCTGATGTTTGTTAGGTCGTAAATCACTAGAGTGAGGTCAAAGGAATTCAAGAACTTGTAATTATGTATCTCCCCCCCCTCATCCAAATATTGATTTTTTAGGGAGAAGGGAATTTGGGGCTTTCACAAAAAACGGACCCCTGCCTTTTTTTTGGGGCCACCCAAAGAATAAATGAAACAGGGAATTTTTTGTGTTTAAGCTGTTTGGGGTCGGGCCCCAAGGGGGTCTCTTAACAAAACCACGTTCTTTGAATTTCACACTTTCCCAATAAGGGAACGTTTAAAAGGGGGAATTTAGCCCCTTGGCTTTATAAAAGAATTTTAATACCCATTATCTCTGGGGGAGACCGTGGGTGGAGTCCAGGGTTGCTGAAAGACAATGGATCCGTAATTACTTTGACAATATCAAAAGGGGAGAAAGTCTACAGGCAATTATGAAAAAAACTTTACAAAACCAAAGCTCAGCAAACAAAAACAAATAAACAGTGTTTCCATCGTGTGGAAAAACAAGTGCCCCGGGGGAACCATCTTTTGGGAGGACAAACCTGGAAAAGTCAGGTAAAAAGGGGTGAAACCCGGGAAGTGGAAAAAGCTTCAGGGACAGAAAAAATGGGAGACCCTAGTGATGCTGGCAGGGGCAATCATAAGGGGATGGGCCCGACCCGTTGCGTTTTTTTCGACCATAATGGGGAGATCATTTCTGGGCGGTTTTTTTTGTTTGTTCACCGGATTGGAGAAGAAGGTTTAATCAAGCCCCAGAGGTAAGGAGTTCTTCACCATGGAGGATATGGCAGACTCGTGTTGTTATCTTTTGAGATGATCGGTTTTTACTGGGAAACCCCCGTGTATTTTTATCCCCTTATCTCGAAACCTAGGGGGTTGTGAGAAATTTTTTGCGTTTGGCATGTCCCGGGGTGATAGGTAGGAAAGATAAGAAGCCTTGGAACACTGGAAGGGGGGGTTTTTTTTCCAAGAGCCCCCCAGGAAATCATCTTTTGTTCGGAAAAAGTGAATTTTTGCTCACACCCCTTGGGGGGGAGGAGGGGTTCCCGGGTTTGGGCAGCGGGGATGCGGTCCCTGTAGGTCGATTTGTGTAGCATTGGGTAGGACCAGAGCCATCAGGGCAGTAGAAAAAGGGAGGAGGAGATCTTGGGGGAACTCCGGGGACCCTCTAATGCAATGTTCTCCCACCGGGTCTGTCCTCCAGTCCCAAAAATTTAGAGGAAGGGCTCTGGACCCATCTTTCAACGCCGATTTGCATTATTTAAAAATTAGCGACTTCGCAAACCGACTTTTTTTTCTATTTTTCTGTCCCGGGGAAATAGGGCTTGTATGTAGCGGAAATTCTGCGGCATTAGTTTTTAAAATCGGACTGCAGGCTTTCTGAAAGAAGTGAAAGGCGTTTTTAAAGGTTGTCTTTTTTAAGGGCTATTGGCTAGGGGAGCTGGAGTCCCAGTTGCAGGAGTCGACACGGTAGTGGAGGGAGGGGTGGAACACTATGCGCCCTTTTCCACCGGGGGAGGTCGGGACTGGATTGTTAAAAAACCCGCATTTTTTTCTGGTTTGCTTGGTTTTACGTTTTCTGGTACCATCCATTCGGACTCGACAAAAGCCCACTGTCCCTGCACGTGAAAAATGTTGGAAAAAGACTAAAGCCCTAAGTGGAACTGGGTTTTTGGGGTTTAGGCAGCGGGAAAGACTGTGCCTGGTGTCAAGCTACGTTCGTGATGCTTTTTTCTTTTTTTTTTTTGTTACCTTGTTCCTTAAATTCCTGTGGAAGGGTTTAGGCAAAGTTAATACAGGGAGTGAGATCCTGCCCTTAGGGACCCCTAGGCTGGGGTTTGAGGGGACCACCGAGGCAGAAAATGCCAACCCCAAAATTGAGTTATGTAAAACCTTGGTTTAGAATGGGGCAAATCTTTGTAATAACTTTGCGGAGATTTATCGTGTCGTCCCGAGGTTAAAACCAGCAGGGGGGCCCACTACTGCCAGGATGGAGGAGGGCGGCGGGCAGCCCAAAATGGGGTCGGCCAGTGTGGTTAGGAAATGGGCCCCCAGAGGAGTCCGAAAGGTTTTGGGGTGAGCAACTTTATGTGTGGCCGGGGGTTTAAGTGTTTGGCTTAGGGAAATTTAGCAGTTCCCCCAAAAGGAACAAAAAATTTTTACTTATCTGGTCTTTGCCTTGCAGGTAGGGGCCAGGGCCTAGTTTCGCGGGCCCAAACCCCTCGGGGGGCGCCGGGAGGACAGCTCACTGGGCCTTTGGGGTTCTCCCTTCTTGTCCCGGCAGGGAGAGGGGCCCTTCCGCGGGGGCGGGGTATGGGCGGCGGGGGACGGATGCACACGCAAGCCGGGGAACATCAGCGCGGGGGGAGGGGGCAGGCCAGCCCAGTGTCCCCGGGTCGCAGCAGGGGATTTTTCTCTGTCACCCCCGCTTCCCGTTGACCCGCCCCTCAGAGGAAGGCTCCGGGTACAAGGCGAGGTAAGCGGGGAGCAAGTACCCCTCCGGGGCTGTTTTTCTTTTAGGTCGGGATGTGGCAGAGCACGTTCAGTGCATCCCAAAGGCGCGCTGGCCTTGGTTCCCTAAGTGCTGGGAGTAAGCACGGGGGGTTCGGGCAGAAACCCCTTGTATCTTTTTATGTAGCGGGGCCCGTTCGGGGGCGGGCCAGGATTTTTCAAAGCCTTTAGAAGCAGTATTTTGGGCTTTTTTTGTCCGGTTTAGGGGTTCCACGGAGCTGCTCTAACTCAGGCCACTCCCCCTGCCGGTCCAGGCCACGCCCCCTACGTTTTTAAAATTCAAAACTCCCCAGGGACAGGGGGGGGTTGGGGTTTCCCCGAGTCAGGACTTATAATCTTGCATGTTTTAGACATATAAGGGTTCAACGTCAAAATTTCTTTTCTAATCTGTCTCTTGAATCCAGTCTGGCGAAGCCTTGGAGCCTAAATAGCTTATTGCACACGAAATATTCGAGCATCCCACTGTCTATAAGGAAATCCTTAGTCATAAAAAATACTGTGGCTGCATGGAAAGCGGTCAGAAAACTGATGGGTCTTTCCTTTCTATGTTCCAAACATCTGCATCTATGGGATCACCCGGAATTTCCGCAGGGAAGAAACAATCCAGAATTTAGAAGGTGGCATAACGTGGGAATTTCATCAGTTAAGCATCTGTTTCATCCACCGGACAAACAGTTTTTATCTTGCCAGGAAGTCATTTCTAAGTTGGGATCCACGGGAGGTTGTTACTTAGCTCATCCTCAGGTCATGGGGTTTTTTGAGGGACCGTTTGCGAAATTATTCGAAAGAGTTCCAACCTAATAGATTTGATGTCTTTATAAGTTCACCCCCGCGCAAGAGCTCCTTGTCATTTTTATATATGACTCTCAGGGATTATCTTGGAGATCAGAACCAACCTACAATATTTGCACGCTGGGTGCGCCAGTTGGGAGACCCTGACTTACCTGCGCAAATCCTAGATGGCTGGCAACTTATTAGGAAAATTGTCCCTTGCGAAAATTGGAGAGAATCTCAATTTAAATTACTGCACAATGCGATATATGCGTTTGATATCCCTCCACATCCGAAGGCACCAGATAGACTGGTGGCTTGCCCTAAGTGTCAGCTCTCGGGTGCGGACTTATATCACGCCATATGGGCATGCCCAAAATCCCAAGATTTCTGGGAGCAATTAGTAAATTTACTACGCAGTAAACTGGATTTGGACATTGATCTCTCCTTTTATTCAATGATATTTCATATCAATCCAACTGACTCTAAGCTTTCATTGTTGACCCACATCTTCTTCTTGGTCGCAAAAAGGTGCCTCCTGAAGAGGTGGCTAGACCAGGATACACCCTCTATGGAAATGGTGGTAGCAGTGGTCAAACAATTTCTGACTTTGGATAAGAAGGAGGTGGAGAACAATAAGGAACAACAAGTTGCAGGGTTTTTCCGAAAATGGAAGGTTTTTATTGAAAATTTTTTAACATGTCAGGAAATTAGAAATCTAGTGCTTCCCTTTACAGATACGAAGTGGTACCAACTCAAAGTCTTGGCGGATGATCTAGGCCCACTTAAGGTGGACTGATAGGAAGGGCAGTGGAATAGATAGAATATTATTGGAGGCGACCGAGACCAATAATTTATGTGTGACTCCGGTACATTGGTTTAAATGATGTGACTGTATGTGCAAAGGGGTTGGGGGGGGTTGTTTATTGTTGGGGAATATTATGTAAAACTGACACAGATGTTTGCTTATCTTGTATTCATTTACTTCTGTATGTTTTTATGGTGTCAAAATTATTTTCAAAAAAAAACACAAAAAACATTCCTATTCCATGACTTCTCAAATATAGGAAAACCACACTTCCTTCTACACCTAGCTCTTTTAGCGGCAAAAAAATGCCTTCTAAATCACTGGCTTGAATCAACACCGCCTAGTGTGAGTGAAATATGTTCCTTGATGAAGCACTATCTGCACATGGAGAGAGTAGAGGTGGAATTGTCCAAAGTCACACGATCAGAAAAATTCTTTGAGGAATGTTCCCCATTCATTACACATTTCATGAGCCGGAGAAATAAAGGCTCTGATTTCTCCTTATCGCTTCACCAAATGGTATCTGGAGGGTGAATTGATGGGGTCTCTGGGCATCTTCCAACTGAGCAGTAGCTAGGATTGTCTAACAGTTCTCCTATCCTCTGTTCCAAGGGTAAACATCAGACACCTTCCTATTGCCCATTAAGCATTATCAGTTACCAACTATTAATCAGTATCCATGATAAGCCAACCGTTAGTCATATTATGGGGATCTCAATGTTAAAGTTAATTCAACTCTGCCAACAAAAAATGACCATACAGGTACCTTCAACACGCGATTTCTCCAAAACAAAGATCTCCCCTTAAGTTAAATCTTGGTGGATGGAAGCTAGGGTTCTTAGGGTGTGAATATGTATTTTATGTTATAAATGAATCATAACCTGCTTTGAACAGAGTTAAACTGTATTCACATTGCTATGACCTGCTCTAAACTGTGCTTTGACTGTCCTGATCTTACGAAATTTGTATACCACAATGTTATTTCTTTATTAAGGTTTGTCTTGCACAATTTTAATTTGAAAATTCTTCAATAAACACATTTATAAAAAAAAAAGAAGGCCAGTCAAGAGCCTCCTGAGACCCAGGTCCCAAGGTTAAGGGCGGAGGACTTTCCCATGCTGGATAGAGGGGAGGACGTGGGACACCTTCTTGCGGCTTTCCCGAAAAAATCTGCCGCCAGCACCATGTACCTGAGGACCAGTGGGTCCAGTTTGTAACTCCTTGTCTCAGAGGTCAAGCCCTGGAGATCTTCGGGGACCTGCCCAGTGATGCCACCCTGACCTACGAGGACGTCAAGCGGGCGCTGATCCGGCAGTACAACTCACCCCTGAAATGTACAGGAAAAATCCGGAGTTTGCAGCGGGGTCCTACAGACAGCTGGGTTGACTACATGCGGGCCCTCCAGAGAGCAGTCGACCAGTGGACCTCGGGGTTGAAGTTCACCACCGTCCAGCAGCTTAAGGAGCTCATCGCCACAGAGCAGTTTTTGTGGAACTGCCCAGAGGACCTCCAGCACCCACCTTCGTGACCGGAAAACCGGGAGGGGGGCCCACCCGCCAAAAGCAAACCTCGCGGATAAATATGCCAACAATCGGGCACTGAGGCCAGGAAGCACACCAGCTGGAGAGGGGGTAAGCGCGCTGGCCAGTTTGTTCTTACCCCTAAGCCAAGGGGGCCCCCCAGCCCATGCTTCCACTCTGTGGGGGAACCGGACTCTGTCACCTTTGCAAAACGCCCGGGACATTTAAAGGCTGCATGTCCCCAGCGCCAGAAGGGCCCGTCCCAGTCCCCTTTTCCAAGGCCCCCCAATGTTTTGTGTGTGGGTGGGGGAAGGCCCCTTGATAACTACCAGCCAGTCACCGTAGGCCTGTGGCCATGGGACCTTGGACACTGGCGCGGAGATGACTGTGGTGCGGCCTGAACTGGTGTCCCCAAAGGACATGCAGGGCAGTTCCTAGGCTAAATTTCACTCAGGGCGAGGTGAAGAAATGTCGCCCTTCCACTCCCCGTAACATATGGCGCCACATTGCATCACCATAAACCAAAATATACACAAAGCTTTACCACAATCTGCTACATATAAAACTAAACCCAAAAAATAGTCATACAGTTACCAAATAACACTGCTGCACGAAACCAGAATCCCAAGACACCAAAGACCACATATCACCAGCACACAGTGACCGAATAATAACACCACACCATGACCACATATTACCAGCACACAGTGACCGAATAATAAAACCACACCATGACCACATATCACCAGCACATAGTAACCGAATAATAAAACCACACCATGACCACATATCACCAGCACACAGTGACAGAATAATAAAACCACACCATGACCACATAATCACCCCCAATATAGTGACCGGATAATACAAACTGACCATTACTGAATACAAACCATTATACTACAACCAATATCACCACCATACAGTGATGGATACCAGCTGTACACAGGCTTTGCAGCGATTACAGTAAAGTTATATCTAGTGACTCACAGGAGACGTCTCTGAAGAGGTGTTCTCTTTCTCTTCTTCTTCTTTTCCATCTGTCCCCGACGCCATGACGACTACCCGACTCTTCACTGAAAAATTTACAAAACAAACATCTTAGACCCCTCAATTTTTTAACTTCTCTACCAATTCCTTTCTTAAAAAACCCCTTTTAGCACCTAAGGGTAATTTAATATCCCCCCTTACCCACTAGTGCCCCTGTACCATAGTAAAACCCCCGTGCCAATGATGCCCCCTACCCGTGATGCCCCCGTAGCCGTGATGCCCCCTGTAGCCCGTGATGCTCCTGTAGCCAGGGCCCCCCTGGTAGCCATTATTGGCCCCCTGTAGCCAGTTTCGCCCCCTGTAGCCATTAGATGCCCCCCCTTTTAGCCAGTGATGCTCCCTGTAGCCCGTGATGTCCCCCTTTTTCCCCTGATGCCCCCCTGTAGTCAAAATGCCCCCCCCTAGCCAGTGATGCCCCCCTTGTACCTTTAAAGCCCCCCCGTAGCCATTATGCCCCCCTTTAGCCCGTGATCCCCCCCGTAGCCGTGTGCCCCATGTACCCGTGAGGCCCCCCGAGCCGTGATGCCCCTTGTAGCAGTGATGCCCCCCGTAGCCAGTGATTCCCCCCTTTTAGCCGGTGATGCCCCCCTTTAGCCAGTTATGCCCCCTTGTAGCCGTGAGCCCCCCGTAGCCAGTGGGCTCCTGTAGCCCCGTTATGCCCCCCCCGTAGCCCCTGAGCCCCCCTTTAGCCCGTGACGCCCTCTGTGCCATTATCCCCCCGTAGCCCGTGATGCCCCCCCTACCCCGGATGCCCCCCCGTAGCCCGTGATGCACCCCTGTAGCCAGTGATGCCCCTTACCCCCTGTGCCCCCCGTAGCCCCTAGATGCCCCCCCGTAGCCAGTAATGCCCCCCTTTGCAGTAGATGCCCCCCCGTAGCCCGTGTGCCCCCCCTTTTACCAGTGATCCCATTTTAGCCCCGTGATGCCCCCCCGTAGCCGTGGCCCCTTTACAGTGTGCCCCCCTTGTACCAGTGATTCCCTCTGTACCAGTGTGCCCCCATTTTAGCCCGTGATGCCCCCATTGTGCCAGTGTGCCCCCCTTTGCTAGTGTGCCCCCATTGAAGCCCGGATTTTCCACCATTTAGCCAGTGGGCCCCCCCTTTTGCCAGTGATGCCCCCATTGTAGCCAGTGTGCCCCCCTTGTGCCAGTAGGGCCCCCATTGTAGCAGTGTGCCCCCCCTGTACCGTGTGTCCCCTTTTAGAGGGTGCCCCCGTAGCCCGTGGCCCCCCATTGTAGCCAGTAATGCCCCCATTGTAGCAGTAGACCCCCCTTTGCCAAGTGTGCCCCCCCTTTTAGCCGTAGATGCCCCCCGTAGCCAGCGGTGGGCCCCCTGTACCAGCATGCCCCCCCCCGTAGCAGGGCCCCCCCTTGTGCCAGTGATGCCCCCCCCGTAGCCCGTGATGCCCCCCTTGTAGCCAGTGTTTGCCCCCCCGTAGCCCCGATGCCCCCTTGTACCCCGCGATGCCCCCATTGTAGAGGACCCCCATTGTAGCCATGATGCCCCCTTTTTGCCAGTGATGCCCCCATTAAAAACCGTATGCCCCCCTGTAGCCAGTCGACCCCCCCGTCTAATTATAAAAAAAAAAAAAAAAATTACTTACCAACCGGTCCGTGGCCCAGCTCCGGAGCTGCTGAGCGGTGTATCAGTGTACGAAACCGCTGCACCAGCTCCCGGGGCCTCCTGGCGGCAGGCTCCCCCGGAAGACCCGCGTCACAGCGGGCGCGGTGAAAGTCGTGCCCCCCCTGCACCTGTGTATGTATCGGCGCTCAGTGAGCGCGATACATAAAGGGAGGAGCGGGGGAAGGAAATCCGTCCCGCCTCCCCCCGCAGGAGCAGCTGGGTCTGCGCGATGTTATAAAACAGCGGGGCAAGTCAGGGGGACCTCGGGGCGGGCGGGGCTGGCGGAGCCCCCCTCGGGTGACCGGAGCCTCAGCGCCCCAGGCGATCGCACGCCCCTAGGAACGGCCCTGAGGACGATACCCGGGAAGACCCGCACTGTCTCCGGAATTGGAGGCGTTGTGCCGGCACTGCCAGTAGCCAGGTTGTATTGGACTGGGGTGCCCGGCGGGAGTGCGGGGGGTGGGTTATTTTAAAAACTTTTCCAGCCAGGTTTTTTTTAAGGGACAGATTTTGGGGTGCTGGTACCCCTTTTGAGGGCCCGAAGCCCCAAGGTTTGCTCCCCCCAAATTAATGTGTCACCCAACCCTTTAATAATGGGCCTGTTTTAACATGCAACGGGGGGAGAAGGGGGGGGGGGATATGGTTGTTTCCCCTCCATCCTTGGAAGGGATAAAGGGCACGAGTTGCAATAGGGCAGCAGGGGTTCCCGCAAGCCTGCTGGGATTTGTTGTCCTCTGGTGTGCTCAAGGGCAAACAGGGGCAGACAGCTGGGTGGGGAAGATGCAGTGAGGCAGGCTCCCAGGAAAGGCCACAGGGCAAGGTCTCCCCACAGTAGGGTAGACATGGGGCAGGACAGCTTGGTGGGGGAGCATGCAGGTGAGGCAAGCACCCAGGAAAGGCCACAGGGCAGGGTCTCCCCACCAGTCCAGGACAAGACATGGGGCAAGGCGCAGTGGTGGGGGGGCATGGCAGGTGAGGCAGGGCTCCCAGGAAAGGCCACAGAGCAGTGCTCCCCACAAACAGGATATCGGAAGGGCCAGGTTCGGCCAAGCAGATCTGGACGACTTATACAGACGCCGAGGGGGAGGGAGCCCCACCAGCGGTTGCAGCTGCTGTCACGCGCAGTGGAGGGCCAAGAGGCCCCATATGGCGCCCGAAGGTATCCTCCCATCGGACCATTTAAGTGCCAGTAGGCGAGGGCCAGGAGTATAGATCCCGGGAAAGCACACCGACATGCGTCTGACACAGCCTGAACGCTCCTCAAGGAGCAAGGCGCACAGCCACCCTTGGACTCAGAAAATCGCAGCGGGTGTCTGGGACCAAAAGACGGCTGTACCACTTGACGGTCCAGCGGGTTCGCCGGGGGCGGGCCCAGGGACCGACGGATTGGTGTATCCTATCCGTTCAGGGGCTGAGTTGTTACGGGTTGCGACGAGAATCCGATTGCCGACACCAGGGATCACCAAGACCAAGGAAATGCTGCCCCAGCATTTCTACCTGGCCAAAGATGGGGACTGATGTGGCTGACCTACTGCCGTTCGTGCGACACCTGTCAGAGGTGAGGAAGGCTGGCTGAGCCCAAAGCCCCACATGGTACCTCTTCCCATCATAGATGGAGCCTTTCAGAGGGTGGCTTGTGATTTAATTGAACCACAGTCCATTCCCACAGCTCCCGGGAAACGCTTTCGTACTGACGTAGTAGACTATGCCACTTCGATACCCGGAAGTGGTAGCCCTAGTCGTCCATCGGGCCCGACAAGGGAAGGCCACCGCCTTGCTTGGAGGATTTTCTCTCGAGTGGCTATACCCCCAGGAATATTCCTCGCTGACCGCAGTACCCAGATTAATGTTTGCAGTTAATGGTAGCTCCTTGTGCAGCTGATACATCAGGTGGCCACCCATACCAACCCACAACTAATGCCTGTGGAACGTTTCAATGGCACCCTGAAGCAGATGCTTAAGAAGAAGTTGGTCGACACCCACAGGCCACTGGGAGCAGTAACTCCCACGCCTACTATTTGCTATACCGGAATCCCACAGGCCTCAACAGGGTCACCCCCCTTTGAGCTCCTGTATGGGCGACGTGTACGGGGGCCCCCTGGCTCTGGAGAAAGGAGGCCTGGAAGGAGCCTTAGCAACCCCGGAGGTGTTCGGTCATTTGAGTTATGTCGAAGCGCTCTCGTGACAAAATGCAGGCCTTGACACAGCTAGTGCATGAGAAATGCGACAGGCCAAACTGGGCCGACCAGAAGCAGAGGTAACGACCAGAACGCTTGAGAGAGGACCTACCAGGTGAGTCAGAAAGGTGGGACTGTCGCATAACAACAAGGACAAGCTTCAGGCAGCCTGGGAAGGCCCATATGTCGTGCACCAGCAGCTGAACGCAGTCACGTACCTGGTCACTCCTGGACCACGACCGGGGAAGGCGGAAGGTCTTCCACATGAACACGATGAAGGCGCACCACAAGCGGAAGGCATGTGCCCTTCCCGTGTGCAACCTGCCCGAGGAAGTTGAGACGGAGAACCTCTTGGATATGCTCACCCCGGTCAGCATGTGATCCCTACGCGGAGTGGAGATCAGTTGGACAATCTCCTGGAGGACCAACGGTCCCAGCTGTTGGCAACCCTCCACCCCTTCTGGGCACTGTTCACCAACGTGCCTGGAAGGACGGAGTTCGGCATATCGGATCTCCCCTGAAGTGCAGCAGCACATGCGTGAGAAGATTGACGAGATGCTGACGAATGGTGGTTCATCCAAGTCCAACAGTGCCTGGAGCCTCGCCTGTGTCCTAGTCCCCACGAAGGATCGGAATTCCCAACCGGTTTCTGCGTGACCTACAGGGGGCTCAACGCTGTCACGGTCACCGATGCGTACCCAATCCACGCAATCGATGAACTGCTCGATCATTGGGGCCGGGGCCAAGTACCTGACCATCATGGATCTGAGCCAAGATATTGGCAGAATCCCATGACCCATGAGGCAAGTGAACGTACCTGCCTTTATCACCCCATTCGGACTGTACGAGCCACCGTATGCCGTTCGGCCCTGACGAATGCTCCTGCCACCTTTTCAGCGGATGGTCAACACCTGCTCAAGGTCTATAAGTGCCGCGGCTGCGTAACGGGATGACATAGCCGTTTAACAGTCCCACCTGGAGATCACCTCCACACCAACACAGGTGCTCGGCGATTCGCCAGGAAGGCTTGACATCAGGCGGAAAAGTGCAGCTGGGCATGAGTGAGTCCACTACCTTGGGCACCGGGTAGGTGAGGGGCCGTGAAGCAGAGCCCTGGAAAAGTGGATGCCATCGCATCCTGGCCCACTCCCAGACCAAGTAGCAGGTGATGTCCTTCTGGGCACCCTGGGTACTATAGAGGTTTGTTCCACACAATAGTAGCCTGGCAAAGCCCCTGACAGACTTCACCCAGAAGAGGTGCCCTCCGCATCGATTGGACAAACGACTGCGAGACGGCCCTTCCAAGCCCTCAAAGGCCAGCTCAGTCCAGCTCCCCATATACTCCTACAATACCGACTTCACCTGGCCGTTTATAGTACAAACTAACTGACGGCCATGACTTTTGGCCTTGGTGCCGTGCTCAGCCAGGTGACACAACGGGACAAGACATCTTGTTATGTACCTGAGCCGGAAGCTTCCGCCGAGGTAAGTGGCCTATTCCACCATGGAGAAAGAATGCCTGGAGATAGTGTGGGCCCTGCAGTGGCTGCAGCCCTACCTTACGGGCGTCATTTAATCGTGGAGGGGAACAGACCACAACCCTCTGAGCTGGTTACCACGGACCTCCCGGGAAAAATGGAGGCTACACTGGAGCCTGGCGTTCCAACATAACCACTTGCCATTCCCACCGTAAGGCCGAGACCACATTCAATCCCGCTGGTATGTCCCCGACAAGGAGAGGGGTCAGCCGGGCGCATGGGAGAGCACCAAGAAGGTACTGCCCCCTAACGCCCTCTAAAGGGTGGAGGTGTGAGGAATTCACTCAAAATATGACTTCATCTCCAACTTCATAACTAGTTAATCTCCAAATGGCTGCAGCACCCAGGAAAGCCCCATTTACACAAGAGTGTGTGGGGAGGTTGGGGGGGGTGGGGGGGGGCCCGTAGCATGCAGACCCATTGTAAAATGGGGTGCCGGGGCTTGGCGCCGATAGAATCCGGGACCCAGCAGGAGGTCAAAACAATGAAAAGGACCCAGAAACTTAATTACCCCCATCCCCCGCTTCAAACTTGATAACAGATCCCAAACCCGGCCCAAAGGCCCTTTTTAAACATAAAGATTTTTTGGCGATCGTTCATACTGGTCTATGGGGGTTTCTATTTAAAAATTGGAACCCCCCGTACATATACCCACCACCCCCCAGTTTGCACGATGCGGGGGGATGAAAAATTTTCAGAACGGGGACTTGGGAAAGAAAAAGGGGAAGGGGAGTCGGGATTGGGGCGTAGTTGGGGCCCAGAGATTTTCTATGATCCATGGTTCCTTCTGTCCCAAATTTTCCCCTCCGTTTTATGGCCCCTTAGGGTTTTTCATCAGAAAGGGTTTGGCCCAGGGGCTTGAGGATTTTTGTAGACCACCCGGGGGTGGTGGGGGATTTAACGGGGCTGCCACTTTGGTTTGCCCCATAGGATAAAGGGCAGGGAAAGGGTTGGGCCCTGTTTGGTTTCCCGGAGGGGGATCCCTGGATCTTTCCCTAAGCATCAAGAAAAAGGGGGCCCACCCGCCTTATGGGGGCCCAGCCAATTCAATTTTAGGTAAGGGGACAAAATTATGTTTGTTGAAACCCCTCGCTCCTGGGTTTTTCCCCTTCCCGGGTTCCCCCCCGGGGGCCCCTCGCCCTGGGTTTCCCCCCCTTTTCCCCCCGGGGCCCTTGGGTTTCCCCCCGGGGGCCCGCCCCGCCCCCCCCGGGGGCCCCCTGCTCCTCTTCCTTTCCCCGGGGTCCCCCCCCCGGGGCCCTCCTTCCCCCCCCGGGGCCCCGTCCCCCCCCCGGGGGCCCTCGCCCCCTTTTCTCCCCCCCCCCCGCCCCCCCTTTTTTCCCGGGGCCCCCGCCCCCGGGTTTTCCTTTTCCCCTTGCCCCCCCGGGTCCCCCCCCGGGGGCCCTCGTTTCCTCCCCCCGGGGTCCCTTTCCCCCCCCCCCCCGGGGCCCTCGCTCCTCCCCCCCGGGGCCCTTTCCCCCCCCGGGGGCCCCTTCGCTCCTCTCCCGTGGGGCCCTTTCCCCCCCCCGGGGCCCCCCCGGGGCCCTTTTCCCTCCCCCCCGGGCCCCCGTCCCCCCCCCCCGGGGCCGCCCCCGCTCCCCCCCGGGTGTCCCGGGGTCCCCCTCGGGGCCCTCGCTCCTCCCGTCTGTCCCCCCCGGGGGGCCCTCGCTCCTCCGTGTCCGTCCCCCCGGGGCCCTCGCTCCTCTCCGTGACGTCCCCCCCCCCGGGCCCTCGCCTCTCCTTTCCCCCCCCGGGGCCCTCGTTTCTCTCGTACCCCCCCCCCGGGGCCCTCGCTCCTCCGTCCCCCCCCGGGGCCCTCGCTCTCTTCGTCACCCCCCCGGGGCCCTCGCTCCGTCCCGTCCCCCCGGGGCCCTCGCTCCTCGTACCCCCCCCCGGGGCCCTCGCTCTCTCCTTTCACCCCCCCCGGGCCCTCGCTGTCTCCGTCCCCCCCCGGGGCCTCGCTCTCTGTCCACCCCCCGGGGGCCCCTCGTCTCTCCGTCACCCCCCCCCCCCGGGGGCCCTCGCTCTCTCCTTTCACCCCCCCCCCCCGGGGCCCTCGCTCCTCTCCGTCACCCCCCCCCCGGGGCCCTCGCTCCTCTCCGTGTCCCCCCCCCCCCGGGGCCCTCGCTCCTCGTTGTCTACCGTCCCCCCCGTTGCCCTCGCTCCCGCTGTTCCGTTCCACCCTCGGGGCCCTCGCTCTTCGCTGTCTCCGTCCCCTCGGGCCCTCGGTCTCTGTTCTCCCCCCGGGGCCCTCGCTCCTCGCTGTCTCCGTCCCCCCTCGGGGCCCTCGCTCCTCCCCGTGTCCCGTCCCCCCCCCGGGGCCCTCGCTCTCTTCGTCACCCCCCCCCCGGGGCCCTCGCTCCTCGCTGTGTCCCGCCCCCCCGGGGCCCTCGCTGTCTCTGTTCCTCCCCCCGGGGCCCTCGCTCTCTCCCGTCCCCCCCGGGGCCCTCGCTTCTCTGTTCTCCCCCCCGGGCCCTCGCTCCTCGCTGTCTCCATCCCCCCCCGGGGCCCTCGCTTCTCGCTGTTTCTGTTCCTCCCCCCGGGGCCCTCGCTCCTCGCTGTATCCCTTCCCCCTGGGGCCCTCGCTCCTCGCTGTCTCCCTTCCCCCTGGGGCCCTCGCTCCTCGCCGTCTCCCGGCCCCCTGGGGCCCTCGCTCCTCGCTGTATCCCTTCCCCCCGGGGCCCTCGCTCCTCCGTCCCCCCCGGGGCCCTCGCTCCTCGCCGTCTCCATCCCCCCCGGGGCCCTCGCTCCTCGCCGTCTCCCGTCCGCCGTCCCCTCCCCCTCACATTGTCTCTTTAAAGCTCCGGAGAGGGGCGGGGGTCCCGGGCTCCGGGTCACGTGAGCGGCGGCGGCCAATGGCGTGCGAGCCCCGGGCAGCTCCCCCACAGCAGAGCCGGGAATGTAACATGGCGGAGGATGCGGAGCGGCGGTGGCGGCGCTGGAGCATGTAGGACAATAAGAGGCCGGAGCAGCAGAGCAGGGGGGCCGCGGACCGAGCCCCCCGAGCAGCCAGCCCAGCAGCACCTCAGCCCGGCCGAGCGCGCCGCCTGCAGCAGCCTGCAAGATGGTAGGAGCAGCCCGAGTGCGGCCTGTGGCAGCCTGTCATCTGCGGGGCCGGGGACAGAGGGGAGCAGGACAGAGGAGGGAACAGCACCAGAGGGGCGAATATAACCTGGGGGGACAGGATACAGGGGGAACAGCACAGCACCAGGGGGACAGAGGAGGGAAAAAGAAACCGGGGGGGAGGGGAGCAGGCAGGGGAAAGGGAACAGCACCTGGGAGGACAGAGGAGGGAACAGCACCTGGGGGGACAGAGGGGAGCAGGACAGAGGAGGGAACAGCACCTGGGGGGACAGAGGGGAGCAGGACAGAGGAGGGAACAGCACCTGGGGGGACAGAGGGGAGCAGGACAGAGGAGGGAACAGCACCTGGGGGGCGGGAGGGAACGCCCCGGGGGGGGCAGGGGGGGAAAACGCCCCTGGGGGGCAGGGAGGGGAACAGCACTGGGGGGAGGGGGAAACCCCCTGGGGGGACAGAGGGGGAACAGCCTGGGGGGGAGGAGGGAACAGCCCCTGGGGGGGAAGGGAGGGAAAACAGCCCCCGGGGGGGGACGGGAGGGAAACGCCTGGGGGGAAAGAGGAGGGAACAGCACCGGGGGGGACGAGGAAAGGGAACCCCCTGGGGGGCAGAGGGGGGGAACGGACGGGGGGGAAAAGAGGAGGGGAACACCCCGGGGGGGCGGGGAAAGGGAACAGCACCTGGGGGGACGAGGGGGAAAAACAGACCTGGGGGGAAGGGAGGGAACAGCACCTGGGAGGACAGAGGAGGGAACAGCACCTGGGAGGACAGAGGAGGGAACAGCACCTGGGGGGACAGAGGAGGGAACAGCACCTGGGGGGACAGAGGAGGGAACAGCATGGGGGGACGAGGGGGGAAACGCAGGGGGGGAAGGGGGGACAGACCGGGGGGGGAAGAGGAGGGAACAGCCCCTGGGGGAAAGGGGGAAGCAGGAAGAGGGGGGGAAAAAGCCCGGGGGGGCGGGGGGAGCAGGACGGGAGGGAACGCCCTGGGAGGCAGGGGGGAGCAGGACAGGGAGGGAAAAGCACGGAGGAAGAGGAGGGAAGAGCATGGGGGGACAGGGGGAGCGGACGAGGGGAAAGACATGGGGGAAGAGGGGCGGCAGAGGAGGAAAAGAGCACCTGGGGGGCGGGGGAAAAGGGGGGAAAGGGAGGGGGAAAAACCACCCCCGGGGGGACAGAGGGGAGCACGCAGGGGGGAACGCACTGGGGGGAAGGGGGAGCACGACAGAGGAGGAAACAGTCCGGGGGGACGGGGGAGCGGCAAAAGGGGGGAACAGTCCCTGGGGGGGACAGAGGGGGGAGGACAGGGGGGGAAAACGCCCCTGGGGGAGAAGGAAGAGTGGGGAAAGCACCTAGGGGAGCAGGCGAGGAGGGAACGCCCGAGGGGAGCGGAAGGGAGGGGAACGCTCCGAGGGAGAGGACAGAAGGGGAAAAGCCCAGGGGGGAGAGGACAGAGGGGGAAACAGCTAGAGGGGAGAGGAGGGAGGGAACAGTCCGGGGGGACGAGGCGAGGGGGGAACAGCTCCAGAGGGGGCGGGACAGGGGGGAACGTAGGGGGAGCGGACGGGAGGGAACAGCTCCGAGGGGAGGGACGGGGGGGAAACGCCCGGAGGGGGGGACAGAGGGAGGGAACAGCTCCGAGGGGAGCAGGACGAGGGGGAAAGCCCGGGGGAGGGAAAGCCCCGGAGGGCTGGGGGAAGGATGGGGAAAGGCAACAGACCGGGGGTGAGGACAGGGGGGAAATAGCCCGGGGGGGGGACAAAGGGGGCAGGCAGAGGGGGAAAGACCAAAGGGGTGCAGGCGTGGAGGGAACAGCACCCTGGGGTACAGTGGGGGGGCGGGAGGGAGGGCTGGCCCCTGGGGGAAAGGGGGGCGGACAAAGGAGGGGACAGCCGGGGGGGGATAGAGGGGATCAAGACAGAGGAGGGGACAGCATGGGGGGGGGGGGGGGGGGGGGTCCCGGACAGGGAGGGAACAGCACCTGGTGGGAAAAAGGGGGGGGGGCAGTGGAGGGAACAGCACCTGGGGGTACAGTGGGGTGCAGGAGAGAGGAGGGACTGGCACCTGAGGGGGCAGAGAAGGGAACAGCACCTGGTGGGGACAGAGGGGAGCTTGGGGGTGCAGGACAATGGAGGGAACAGCACCTGGTGGGGGCAGGAGGGTGCAGGGCAGTGGAGGAACCAGAATTTTGGTGAAGGGGGTGCAGGGAGAGGAGGCCCCCAGCCCCGGGACGAGGGGGAATGCCCGGGGACAGAAGAGAGGGGGAAAACAGCCCCCTGGGAGGTCAGGGGGGTGCAGGTGAGAGGAGGAACCAGCACCTGCAGGGACAGAGGAGGGAATAGCACCAGGGACAGAAGAGAGGAGGGGAAAGCATTTGGGGGGGAAAAGGGGGGTGCGGTGGAGGAGGCCAGTCCCTCGGGGGAAACAGGGGAAAAAAGGACGGGGGGAAACCCAAAAAAGGGGAAGGGGGAGGGGGAACAGCACCCGGGGACAGGGGGAGGGGAAAACAGCCCCAGGGGGCGGGGAGGGGGGAACGCCCAGGAGGACAGGGGAGAGGAGGGAACAGCACCAGGAGGGACAGGGGAGAGGGGGGAAACCCCCCGGGGGACAAGGGGGGCCCGGGCGGGAAAGGGAACAGCCCCCAGGAGGACGGGGGGGAGGGGGAAACACACAGGGGGAAGGGGGGAGGAGGGAACAGCCCGGGAGGGGGGGGGGAGAGGAGGAACAGCCCAGGAGGGAAAGGGGGGGAGAGGAGGGAACAGCACCGGGAGGGCCCGGGGGGGAGGGGGGGAAACAGCCCGGGGGACGGGGAGGGGGGAAAACAGCCCCCGGAGGGAAAAGGGGAGGGGAAAGGGGGACAGCCCCGGGGGAAGGGGAGGGAGGGAACACCCCCGGGGGACAGGGGGGGGGAGGAAAACGCCAGGAGGGGGGGGGGGGGGGACCGGGGGGGGTGAGAGGGGGAGGGGAACCCCAGGGGGGGACAGGGGAGGGGGGAACGCACCGGGGGGACAGGGGGGAGGGGGGGGGAACAGCCCAGGGGGCGGGGGAGGGGGAAAGCACCAGGGGGCAGGGGGAGGGGGAAAAACTACCAGGAGGGACAGGGGAGAGGAGGGAACAGCACCAGGAGGGACAGGGGAGAGGAGGGAACAGCACCAGGAGGGACAGGGGAGAGGAGGGAACAGCACCAGGAGGACAGGGGAGAGGAGGGAACAGCACCTGGGGGGGACAGAGGAGTGAGGAGGGGAACAGCTCAGGAGGGACAGGGGGTGAGGAGGGAACAGGACACCAGGGAGGAACAGGGGATGAGGACAGGGTACAGCACCCGGAGGGACGAGGAGGAGGAGGGAACAGCACCAGGAGGGACAGGGGAGAGGAGGGAACAGCACCAGGAGGGACAGGGGGGTGCAGGACAGAGGAGGGAACAGCACCAGGAGGGACAGGGGAGAGGAGGGAACAGCACCAGGAGGGACAGGGGAGAGGAGGGAACAGCACCAGGAGGGACAGGGGAGAGGAGGGAACAGCACCAGGAGGGACAGGGGAGAGGAGGGAACAGCACCAGGAGGGACAGGGGAGAGGAGGGAACAGCACCAGGAGGGACAGGGGAGAGGAGGGAACAGCACCAGGAGGGACAGGGGGGTGCAGGACAGAGGAGGGAACAGCACCAGGCGGGACAGTGGGGTGCAGGACAGAGGGGGGGGGAACAGCACTTGGGGGGACAGAAGGGTGCAGGTCAGAGGGGGGAACAGCACCTTGGGGGGCAGAAGGGTGCAGGTCAGAGGGGGGAACAGCACCTGGGGGGACAGAAGGGTGCAGGACAGAGGGTGCAGGACAGAGGAGGGAACAGCACCTGGGGGGCAGAAGGGTGCAGGTCCAGAGGGGGGAAACAGCTCCTGGGGGGGACAGAAAGGGTGCAGGACAGAGGGTTGAAGACAGATGGAAGGGAACAGCACCCTTGGGGGGCGAAGGGTGTCAGGGGACAGTGGGGGGAAAGAGGGAACGCAAATGGCGGGCGACAGGTAGGGTGCAGGACAGAGGAGGGAACAGCACCTGGGGGGGACAGAAGGGTGCAGGACAGAGGGGGGAACAGCACCTTGGGGGACAGAAGGGTGCAGGACAGAGGGGGGAACAGCACCTGGGGGGACAGAAGGGTGCAGGACAGAGGGGGGAACAGCACCAGAGGGGACAGTAGGGTGCAGGGGACAGAGGGTTGCAGGACTAGGGAGGGAACAGCACATGGGGGACAGAGGGTGCAGGACAGAGGGGGGAACAGCACCTTGGGGGACAGAGGGTGCAGGACAGAGGAGGGAACAGCACCTGGAGGGACAGAGGGTGCAGGACAGAGGAGGGAACAGAACCTGGGGGGACAGAGGGGGGAACAGCACCTGGGGGGGACAGAGGTGGGAACAGCACCTGGGAGGGACAGCACCTCGAGGGACTGGGGGATGCAGGATAGAGGAGGCAACAGCACCAGAGGGGTGCAGGACAGAGAGGGAACAGAACCTGGGGGGACAGAGGGGAGCACAACAGAGGAGGGAACAGCACCTGGTGGGAAAAAGGGGGGGCAGTGGAGGGACCAGCACCTGGGTGGACAGTGGGGTGTAGGACAGATAGGGAACAGCACCTTGGGGGACAGAGGAGGGAACAGCACCTGGTGGGGCCACAGGGGAGCGTGGGGGTGCAGGACAATGGAGGGAACAGCACCTGGTGGGGGCAGGAGGGTGCAGGGCAGTGGAGGAACCAGCACATTGGTAGACATGGGGTGCAGGAGAGAGGAGGAACCAGCACCTGCAGGGACAGAGGAGGGAATAGCACCAGGGACAGAAGAGAGGAGGGAACAGCACCTGGGAGGACAGGGGGGTGCAGGTGAGAGGAGGAACCAGTACCTCGGGGGACAGAGGGGAACAGGACAGAGGGGGAACAGCACCAGGAGGACAGAGGGGGAACAGCACCAGGAGGACAGGGGAGAGGAGGGAACAGCACCAGGAGGGACAGGGGGGTGCAGGAGAGAGGAGGAACCAGCACCTGCAGGGACAGAGGAGGGAATAGCACCAGGGACAGAAGAGAGGAGGGAACAGCACCTTGGGGGGCAGAAGGGTGCAGGACAGAGGAGGGTACACGCACTTGGGGGGCGAGACGGGTGCAGGACAGAGGGACGGGGGAAACAGCACCTTGGGGGGGCAGATGGTGTTGCTAGGACTGAGGGGGGTAACAGCTCCTTGGGGACAGAGGGTGATGGACAGAGAGGGGGGAATATCACCTGGAGGGACAGAGGGTGCAGGACCAGAGGGTGGCAGGGACAGAGGGGGGGAAAACTGCACCTGGGGGACAGAAGGGTGCAGGTCAGAGGGGAACGAGCACCTGGGGGGGACCAGTTGGTGTGCTGGTCCAGGGGGAGGGGGAACAGCACCCGGGGGGACAGAGGGTGCAGGACAGAGGAGGGGACAGGGGTGCAGGACAGAGGGGGGAACAGCACCTGTTGGACAGAGGGTGCAGAATGGTGATTAGGGTATGTGGTCCGGGGGGGTATGGACTTTATTTTTCTTAAAAATTATTTTGGTGGAAGATGCTGCAAGCTTTTGGGGTCTCTTTAATGTTGCAGGACAATGTGTTTGGAGGTCTTCTTGGTGCAGGACCGTGTGCAGATGGTGTTTTCAGGGCTCAGCTTCTTGCTGGTGCCTGTGGTGCGGTCGTCTTGCTGGTGCCTGTGGTGCGGTCGTCTTGCTGGTGCCTGTGGTGCGGCCGTCTTGCTGGTGCCTGTGGTGCGGCCGTCTTGCTGGTGCCTGTGGTGCGGCCGTCTTGCTGGTGCCTGTGGTGCGGCCGTCTTGCTGGTGCCTGTGTTGGGGCAGCGCAGATCGGCTCGGTGTTTTTGAGCTTTGTGGAAAAAATGCTATAAAAGTTTAATCCATTTATAATGTAACGCAAGAAAAAAACTGCTTTGTGCAGAACATTAGTACATGCAGGATGTTGTTACTGGTGCAGGACGAGCTCTTCAGGGGTCTTCTTGGCGTTGGATTATAGTTGGGGGGGGCTTGATGTTGCTGGTGCAGGATGAGCTCTTCATGGAGTCTTGGGTGTTGGAAGTATTTTTTAGGGGGGGCTTGATGTTTCTGGTGAAGGTCAAGCTCCATTCCGGATCTTTCTTGGTGTTGGATTATAGTTGGGGGCGGTGCTTGTTGTTGTCCATGCAGGACGAGCTCTTCGTTGGTCATCTTCGTTTTGGATTATAGTTGGGGGGCTTGACGTTGCTGGTGAAGGACGAACTCTTCAAGGGTCTTCTTGGTGTTGGATTATAGTTGGGGGGGCTTGATGTTGCTGGTGAAGGACGAGCTCTTCAGGGGTCTTCTTGGTGTTGGATTATACTTGGGGGGGGGGGGGGGGGGCTTGTTGTTGTCCATACAGGACGAGCTCTTCAGGGGTCTTCTTGGTGTTGGATTATAGTTGGGGGGCTTGATTTTGCTGGTGCAGGGCTTCTTTGGGGGGCCTCACCATCTACATACACAGATGCCTGGACATCTTCTGGACCGTGGTTCTCTGGCTGCCCTGATTCGTGGTCGTCTCTGGGTTGTATTGCTGGAGGCCTCGGTGGTGATGGCGTGCGGCCCAGTACACTGCGTCCGTGGGGTGAGCTCCTGCCGGCACCGGGCTCCTTCCCCCCCGAGTTTGGATTGTCCTTTCTTTTTGGTTATAATATATTATTTCGTCTGTGTTTTACAATACGGTCGTGTCGGCCATCTTTGGGCTCCCATGGCTATGGGCGCTGTGTGCGGTGTGGTCATGGCCACTATTACTGGGACCACTGGGCCATATCCGGTTTTGAGCGTTCCCTGGTGATGGTGGCAGCGGTCCCGTGGATTTCTGCCTGTGACAACAACGCTGTGACATTTTTCCCGCCAAAAGTCTCACATAACATCGGCTGCGACTCGTCAAGGAAAAATGTTCTGCCGCTCTAATGAATCCTGAATGGCAGAGAAAACTTTGTGGACCCTGTTGACTCGTGTTGGGGTCGTTTGTCGTCCCCTCAGATAGATAAGGGCGGTGAATCTGAATGGTCAGCATAAGAGTGAATGTGGTGCGGATTTTAGAAAATGGCCGCCCGGCAGCACAGGGTCAGGCCCCCGATAATGAATCTGTCATAATGGACGTGATTTTTGTCATATTTCAGGTAAACCTCATTAGTAATAACTGGAGGAGGCACAAAATGGAGCCGTTTCCCATAGCAACCAGTCAGACAACCACTTTTCTAGCAGCCTTGTGAAAACGAAAGTAGTGCTCTGATTGGTTGGTGCCGTTCATGCTTCCTCCGTACTAGATACGATGTGCGCCGTTGACTTCTGCTGATGGGGTTTGACTAGAAGAATTGCTGCAAATAATTGGGCCTTTTATTAGTGTGTTTGCAAATTGTGGGGTGTAGAAAACCAATGTGGCAAAAAGAGAGGGGTCCCCTGATTTCGGGGCCACCGATATGTGGAGATGGGCAAAGCGTAGAGCATGTCTTGCTCTGAAGCATTGGTTTGCAAAGTGCGGCTCTCCAACTGTTGGGAAACTACAACTCCCATTATACCCACTGATAAAATTATATAAATGCATGATGGGAGTTGTAATTTCCCAACAGCTGGAGAGCCACACTTTGCAGACCAATGCTCTGGAGGACCCATGTGTCTGGGTTGTATACAGAATCATGCTATGCTAAATTTTTCCTGTGGGGGTGCTGCAGGGAGCTTGAACACTTGCTGCGTAGTTCCTCCAGAGATGGTCGATAACTGAGGGTCTTATCGTCGGGACTTCCTGTAATCGGATTTATATCCGGGGGCCTTTCTAATAAATAAATAAAAAAATAAAAAAAGATTGTTTAGAGCAGAGACCCCCTTTCAGAACTATTCATTTATGTTCACATGGGGCAGATAGAGAAAGATGGGGAAAAAAAAAAATTCTGAAAAAAATTTCAGTCGTTTTCCATTAGTAATGGTGATTAATAAAAATGCAAAAACCTCATCAGCCCAGAATTGGGATAAATAGCCCGCACAGACAATGATGGAGCGCGGCTTGATCTCCTCAGCAGGACAATTTATGGACTAATCAAAAAATCTTCTATTGTGCATTTTTTTGTGGTGATTCAGCATATTGGCAACATAATCCACAATTTTTGTAAATTTTTAACCAAACCAATTTTTTTTTCTTTATTTATATAACCATCAAATTAGGATATTGCTTTGCTGTCGTGGATTTCCTGCAAAATGGACAATCTGCAGCGTTTCTGCCCCATGTGGGGGTTACAGGACCATTGAGCGTTTTCTTTTCATCTATTGATAAACATTGTGCGGCGTATTATGTGGATTTTTTTTCTTTTTTAAGTTGGTTGGCTTTATATCATTATATTTTTCCCCTAAACACGTGACTTTCTGCTTTGTCTCTGAGGTTTGGTTGACGCTTCTCTTCTCGGCTGACTATGGGCCTGAGTGGTGTAAGGCTGCGTCTACACAGTAAAGTGAAAATGGCGTCCAAAATCCGATAGCATTTTCACGTTGCAGGACCAGGCCATTTTTTTTTTTTTGCTCAAAAATGGCGGTCGGACTTTGGATCCCCGGCGACCCAGTACATTGGGACTACTGGAATTCGACGGAATGTGCAGCATGTTCTATGTTCAGCCGGACAGTTTGGATTTTCCTCAGTACAAAAATCCTGTGCTGTGTGACTAAAGACAACGGATTTTCTTAGTGTGGTCTACACAGCGTGGTCGGTAGGATTTTCAGCGGATTCAAAATACTGAATCCGCTGAAAAACCGACCGAAATCCAGCGCTGAATAGGCAGAGCTTGGGTATTATCAGCAGGACCGGATACTTAAGTAACCCCCTCCCCAGCGCAGAAGGAAGATTTCTTTATCCATTCATGTATTGCTCTAGTCATTGCCCATCAGTCTAGTCTAATTTTATCGATCTGTCATAGTACTGGTCGTGACACTTGCACAATTCACAGCTTTCTAGTAACAGGAAGCTGGCAGAATTCTGAATACTGCTCTGGAGTAAAAGCAAAGTGTTAAAGGGAAATTATCATTAAAATATTTCTTTTCATATGTGGAGTATTTTAATTTAATTTTTTATATATAATGTTCCCCTATGTACATTACTCTTTTTATGAGCTCTGATAGCACAGCAGTGAAAGGATTGCTTGATGGCCCTTCCTTCTGGTTGGCTATGGCTGGTGAGGTGTAAGTGTTATCAGCAGAACCTAAGCGGTGTGTTATCCGCAGGACCAGATAACTGTGAAGAAACCGCTTCTCCCCAGTGCATAAAGATTACTTATTTATCCTTTCATGTATTCCTCTGGTCATTGTTTTTTTGCAGTCTAGTCTAATAATATCTATCCCTTTCCAGAGAACAATAGAGCAATCGTTGCCATTACCTACTATTTGTAATGAGACTGTATGCAGATAAGCAGCAGCTGCAGTTTAGTCTGCACGCGATTGCTTCTAGAAGTTTTGTCTCACAGCTAGAAAAGGACTAGATTTTATATGTAATTTTTAATTGCCTAGGGCTGCCAAAATAAAAACAATGTAGTAACAATGCAGTTACATGACAAGAATCTGCAGAACTAAGCAGATGCCAAATACGTGCAGGTCAAATTTATATATCAGCCATTATGATTGCCTATAAAATGATGGGAACCTCATGTACAAAGCTGTAGTGGATGGTGAGATATGGAGCCTGAGGGCGCCTCCCCACGGCAATGGACAGTGTGTGTGTGTGTGGTGTGTGTGGTGTGATGTGTGGGTGTGATGGTGTGTGTATGTGTGCCTGTGTGTCTCGTGTGTGTCTCTGTGTGTTCCTGTTGTCTCAGTTGCTCTGTGTCTCTCGTGTTCTCTGTGTGTCTACTGTGTGCACTGTGTTGTTCTGTTTCTCCGATGACCCTTCACTTGCACGTATTCCGTCTGAAAACCGAACGGAATAATGTGCATGATCACTGTCTTTCGGGCAGCCCGCAGGCGGAAAATCCGTGCAGCGGGGACTGCTGCACGGGTTTTCCATAGGAGCCCGTTGTGCTTATTTTTGGCTGGTTTTTCAGGTGGTCTGCAAAACTGCAATCCGCCTGAAAAACTGGCCGAAAACCCTTGCCGTGTTGACATGCCCTGAAAGTCAAAAGATCAAAACCTTGTTACCCTTTTGCTTGTCTGTGTATGTTCTACCTAAATAGCTTGATTTTTGTATCATAAGGTGATAAACAGCCTAATGTTACCTTCTTACTACAGTAAAGTTATCACTTAAACATGTGCCATGTAGGAGGGAGTTAGGAATCAGAGCTTTGGCGTACCGTCTCCACCGCCCTGCTGGGCAGGGAGATACAAGATTAGACCACGACAGAGCACTACATGAATGGAAAATGAAGTATTCTCTGTCTGCACTGGGGAAGGGGTTTCCTGCTGATAACACTTACACCTCTCAGTCTATTGCCAACCATAAACTGCTGCTTATCTGCTTGTAGTCTTGTTACAAATAGTAGGTAATTACACGATTGCTCCATTGTTCTCTCAACAGGGATAGATATGATTAGACTAGATCATGAGCAATACACGAATAGGAAATAGGATAATCTTTTTCAGCACAGGGGAGGAAGTTCTTCACACTTATCAGGTCCTGCTGATGGCACATACCTCTCAGGCCATAAAAAGCTGAAAGAAGTACCATCAAGCAATCCTTTCGCTTCTGTGCTTTTAGAGTTCAGAGGGGACATCAGAGAGTAACTTACATAAGGGTGCTATGGGGAACAAATCCTATAAAAAAAAAAAAGATATATATATATATATATATATATCTCCCAACCACCCTAAAAACAATCCATATAATGTTATCACTTGCCATTATATGAAAAGAAAAATTTTGATGGTAGTGTCCCTTTTAATACTTTGCTTTTACTCCAGAGCAGCATTCAGAATTCTGTCAGTTTCCTATGACTCGAGCGCAGCGACTTGTGTCCAGACCAGTACTGTTTACACGACGCGGTCAGATTGCAACTTTGGCGTCAGCGTGGGGTGTTGCAGTGATTTCCCCACATTGTGTGATTAGACCCTCTATGGGTTCGTTCAGACGGTGTATTTTTCCGCACGGAAAAATTTATTTAGAGTCCGTGTCCCCTTGATTTGATTAGGAATTCGGTTTACGTAGATTTCACGCAGATTTTTTTGGAATGCGCCTTTAGAGCTCTGCTGTGAGGAAAAGTGAAAGCTGAAATCTGCACGGGTAACATGGGCTCTGGTACACGGGGCTGTGTTTTATTTGGAGATTGTTTTGTTCATTAAAAACATGGATAATAAAGTTGATTAAAACCAGTGTGTTAGATGTTGCATAGCAACCAATCAGATTTCAACTTTCGTTCTGTAACCTACACTAGCATAATGAAATCTAAAATCTGATTGGTTGCTATGCAGCATCTTCTCCACTTTTTGCCTATGCTAGTTTTAATCAGCTTTATTATCCATGTTTTTTGATGAACAAAACGACAATCTCCTAATAAACACAGCATTCCAGCCGTGAGTCAGGAGTCCTGGTTGTCCTAACAGCCAATCAGATTTCAACTTGATTTCTGTAACCTGCACTAGCATAATGAAAGCTGAAATCTGATTGGTTGGTAGGACAACCAGGACTCCGGGCACAAGGCTGGAATGCTGTGTTTTTATTCGGAGATTGTCGTTTTGTTCATCAAAAACATGGACAATAAAGTTGATTAAAACAAGCATAGGCAAAAAGTAGAGAAGATTCTGCATAGCAACCATTCGGATTTCAGCTTTCATTCTATAACCTGCTGTGAGATAGTGAAAGCTGAACGCTGGTTGCTATGGGCAACACTGCTCAGTGAGGCCTGTCGGAGCTCTTATCTGTCTGGTCTATGTGATGCTGAGACGTTTACCATGAATCCAAACTATTTGCTAATCTTTGACTGCTGTGAATATTCGCTTGTTATGATGTTGAAAACATTCTTGACGCCCGTCCTCTCTCCATTGACCGAGCGCTGCAAATTTAAAGGGCCAGTGACCCCAAAATAAGTAGTGCAGCCCCATTATAAGAAAAGCTGCCAAAAGAAAAGCTGTCAAATAAGCGTCGTTTCAATGGTCAACATGAAATGAGATCAGTACAGTTAAAACTGCACAATTTGGGCCTCGTTTGTCTGAATATTGCTAACTGAACCCCACAAACGCTTAATTTGGGCCTTATTTCAATTAATGGTGCCCAGTGACCCTACCACATGGCCATTTTAGTGCTCATTTGCCCTAGTTTTGCCCATTTTGGGGCTCATTTGCAATAATATTGCCCGCTGACCCTCACGTATGCCCATTTTGGGGCACGTTTGCACTACCATTGCCCGCTGACCCTCACAGATGCCCGTTTTGGGGCTCGTTTTCAATAATATTGCCTGTTGATCCACACAGATGTGCATTTTGGGGCTCATTTGCGCTAATATTTGCATAATCCCTACCCCTCTTGCGATTCGTTTGCATAAACCCTGTAACTTTTGGAGTCCAGTTTGCAGAAACGGGACGGTTGCAGGTCTGGGCCTATGGGTGTTCTTTTTTTAATCTTTTATTTATTTTTTTTTTTTTTATAAAATCAAAGGGGGGCTGCATGCGCACGGACCAGTTGCATTGCTGGATCTCGGGGCTGGTTTTCGTATAGTTGCTGGTTTCGGGTGTCCATGGAGAGACATCACTAGTGTAGTATAAGAATGTAGTAAATTACTTTATTGGATTTAAAGGATTGTTAAATGATGGAGGGGAGCTGTCAGTATTGGCACCCCGTGACCCGATGGCGGGCGCCTGTTGGCTCACACTGCCCTATGGTCCGTTGTGAGAAGCTGTTTCACTATATGGTAACAGAATCCTAACAAGTGCCATGACGGATCCTGAGGAAACGGGGCAAGCAGACGCTGTTCGGTTCATCGAATGTAACCTGCTTTCCGTGCTGGACAATATAGTGCAGGGGATGTGAACTCCGATACGTGTTTTACATTCACAGTTAAAGCACTTGCTATTGTCAGATGCGCATTTGGGTCTGTCTAGACAGACCCAAAAACCGTCAAAAGTGTAGTTCACAGGGCCCAAAGCCCCCCATGTGAACATCCCTTTTGAGGAAATATTGTTTTTCAAGTTTATTATGCTTTTCTATTTTCCTATGGAAAAAAATCTTTTATCCCCAAAAGACCGTCCCCCGACTTTGACATGCTGCAGGGATCGGGGTTTTTCGGGGCCGCAGCAGTGCTTTGGGGCGGGCGACTACACAGCCTTATCCCGAGCATCTCCTGTGAGCCCCCCGTGCTTTAAAAACCTTTTTTTGCGGCGGATCGTCACGCAGCGCAATCAAATGGTTTTTCCTCTCTGTCGGGGGATCGGAACACCTGGTACCTGACAAACCTGGGGGGGTGGGTGCACAGTAGCCCGGAGACCTAGAAGCCCTATCGCCGTTTAATAAGCGAGTACCAGGACAGACTGTGCGTCCCGATCACTGCCTGTGCAAAATGTAAAAGGCTTGCACTAAAGATAAGTAAAAACCTTAAGGGATATAGGAATAAGGAAAGCATTACTGCAAGGGGAAAAAATAAAAACCTGGGGCTCTTAGTTTACAGTATTTGATCAAAGATTTTATTAAGCTCACCTCCCAAAACGTCAAGGGGGGTTTCCCCAACAGGGGGGGTCAAGCAGAACTGTTGCGTTCATCGATGTAACCGTTTCGTGCTGGACAATATAGTCAGGGGATGTAACTCATAGTTTTTACATTGAGCAGTGAAAGCAGTTGCTCATGTCAATGCGCATTTGGTCTGTCTAGACAGACCCAACACCGATCAAAAGTATGTTCACATGGACCCAATAGCGGCCATGTGAACATGCCCTGGGGATATTTGTTTTCAGTTTATTAGCTTTTCTATTTCATATGGTAGAAAAATTTTTTATCCGTTAGACCGTCTCACCGACTTTTGGAATGCGCAGCATCGGGGTTTGCGGTTGCCGCGCAGTGTGGGATCGGGGCTGTACTACAAGCTTGATACCAGAGATCCTGTGGCACCCCGTGCTTTAAACTAATGATTGCGGCGGTCTCACCGCAGGTAATTCAATGTTTGCGCTCTAGCGGGTGAATCGGAAACTGTGTCCGACAGAGCCTGGGGAGTCGCTCACATCACCTGGAGACCTAGGTTAGCCCATGGCTCTCTGTTTAAAAGCCAGTGATGCAGGCAGATGTTGTTCTGATCACTGCCTGTGTCAGACTGACACAGATTATAATGTATTAACATATATGAATATGCTGATACATTACGAAGTGTTAAAAAAAAAAAAGTGAAACAGTTCTCTTTATGGGATTTAAAAAACAAAGTAATAAACATAAAACGTGTAAAAAAAATAAAAATAAAAATAAATATTTAATAAAAAATAATTGTGCGTTTATTACACACACAAAAAAACCCTACACATATTAGGTCTCCACACGATAGTAATAACATGTAGAATTAATCTAACAAGTTATTAAAGGTAAAAAAAAAAAGTGAAAAAAAATGCTGCAATTATTTGTAAGTGAACTTAAACTATTCCCCCATTAAGTAAGACTTGTCTCGAATAAAACGAGGCCTCATACAGCTGCGTCATTGAAAAAATAAAAAAGTTACAACTGTTGAAACACAAGGAGGCAAAAACTAAAAAAATGTTCTGGTCATTAACTACTTTTCAGACGTTGGGCTTAAGGGGTTAAATAGTTTTTTTATAAAGACCTCTGGGGGGGACGTTTTTAATGAATTTTTTTCTTCCATGATTTCTCCTGTACATCATCTATTGGCTTCAGTTACTGGGTGAATAAAGCCCCCAAAATTTACTCCAGAAGTGATCTGGGTCTATACAGACCCTGAACTTACCATACCCTGGTTTTCACTTGACTGTAGGAGTCCTGACGGCTGCCTGCTGAGCGGTATACACAGTGAGTGCAGTGATCTATTAGGGAAAGTTCACACGTAAAACGGATCCACACAAAGCGTGTTACGTGTTTGGATACGTTTTCTGGACTGCAAGAACTCACCCTGTTTCTATTGGCTTTTAAATGTGTAAAACGGATCAAGACGTGACGTCACTACTATGTACGGATCCATGAAATGCAATACAATAACGTATGTAGAGTACGTATCCTTTGAACGATGATACGCATTTTACATTAAAATCAATCAAAACTGAATGGAACATTATCAAATCCGTATTTCACAAACACTGTGTGAACATACCCTTATAAAACCTACTTGCCCTCTCTCTGGAGAGCCCGGCTCTCCTTCTGCAGCTGCAAACTACATTGATTCATCTCACCTCAGTCCTGTTTTCTTGGTTTCACTTAGAATTCAGGGGTGTTTACTGGCTTCTACTAGGCTGCAGTAGAAGCCAGGTCTGTAGCTATAGCAACCAGCGCTGGCAGCCTATTGGGAGAGATCGAACAGGTCTGTAGCTATAGCAACCAGTGCTGGCAGCCTATCAGGAGAGCTTGAACAGGTCTGTAGCTATAGCAACCAGTGCTGTCAGGACAGATCGAACAGGTCTGTAGCTATAGCAACCAGTGGTGTCAGGACAGATCGAACAGGTCTGTAGCTATAGCAACCAGTGCTGTCAGGACAAGACTCGAACAGGTCTGTAGCTATAGCAAACCAGTGCTGCAGGACAGACGAAAGGTCTGTAGCTATAGCAACCAGTGCTGTCAGGACAGATAGAACAGGTCTGGAGCTATAGCAACCAGTGCTGTCAGGACAGATCGAACAGGTCTGTAGCTATAGCAACCAGTGCTGTCAGGACAGATCGAACAGGTCTGTAGCTATAGCAACCAGTGCTGTCAGGACAGATCGAACAGGTCTGTAGCTATAGCCAGGGCTGTGGAGTCGGAGTCGTGGAGTCGGTGCTCATTTTGTCGGAGTCGGTAAAAAAATGGACCGACTCCCAAAATATATAATAAATTGTCCTAGTTAGTTCAATGCAGAGACAAGAGCAAGAGGAATTTGGTCCGGCCAGTGCTACTGCTCCCATATCTACAGCCTCATCACATGAGGAGTGTAATTGATGATATGGAGCAGGCAAAACGCTGCCCCAGGGGAAAAGATTCCGTTCCCATAGCAAACAGATTTCAGCAAAATTTTTCACTTCATATTTACAATTTATTCAAGTTTTTGTGTTCTAAAGTCATATCCTATAAATATATTTTACATTGACAAGCAAAAGGGTAAGAATGTTTTGAACTTTTGACTTTCAGGCTTCATATCTCACCATCCATGTGAGACTCCCATCATTTTATAGACAATCCTCTTGGCTCATACATAACTTTTACCTTCAAACTATTATGCATCTACTTAGTTCAGCAGATTCTTCTCATGTAACTGCATTGTTACCGTTTTGCTCCTGGTGGTCGGACAATCTTTTTCTTCTTATTACTACTAATTACAACCTGTTCTCACATTCCCCAATAGCTCAGTGTGTTATTAGGCTGATTCCCAAGCGAAACCGGTTCGAGCAGCCATGAAGAACATTTCCCAAGATAAGAGAAACTGCATCACCCAGCTCATTGATGGCGTCTGTGGGCCAAGAAAATTGCCAAACTGCATCATGTGAGGCCCTGACAGCGGGAAGAATACGAAATGAAGTCTGTCCAAAGCCAAGAGGCGACGTCCAGGCAAAACAAGTCGCTCATCACAAGGTCGATCAGTTCTAACGCAACAGAGACGGCAGTGGAGGCGGCTCATATGCTTTGTAAGAGTGAGATCACAGATGTCCATGCAAGGACCGGGCAACATGCACTACACAGGTCTGGAATGATGGCCAAAAAAAGGGGAAGAAGCCTCGACTTCAGTCTCATCATAAGAAGCGTCGGCAAAGAGTTTACAGAAAAGTATGAAAAATATAAGTTTGGAAACAGGTGATTTGGAGCGATGAGATGAAAGTCCATAGACCGGGCTCTGATGGGGCAAATGGGTTTGGAAGAATCAAGGGAAAAGGAGGCTAATGGATCGAGAAACTGGAAGAACTGTCAGGTTCGGTGGAAGAAGCCTGAGGATATGGGGAGGAGTCACAGCCAAAGATGGTGGATACTTGACCAGGACCAATGGTGACCTCAATGCTGAGCTCTATGTGAGGGTCCTACAAGATGAGTTACTTCATACACTCGAGTACTATGGGTAGGAAGAGGACGACATAGTGTCCAGCAGGACAACGACCTGAAGCAGACGTCAAGGTTGAAGAAGGAAGGGTTCAATGACGATGAAGTAGAGTTGCTGTATTGGCCTCCACAGTCCCCACACCTCAACCCAATCCAACACTTGTGGGGAGAGGGGAAGACAAAGCTGTATTCACACCCGAGTCCAGTCTGCACCAACATTGGGAACATGTAGAAGAGACCTGGGATCAGATTTTGGTCAAGACATGCTTGAATCTGATCCGGAACCCAGAAGGATTCAGGCAGAGCTGAAAGCCAAATTTAGATTTTTTTTTAGGAGCAAAACAGTAACAATGCAGTTACATGGCAAGAATCTGCAGAACTAAGCAGATGCTAAATACTAAATAATGTATGTATAAGATAGGTAAGACGATTGTCTATAAAATGATGGGAGTCTCGTGTTCAAAACTGTAGCGAATGGTGAGATGTGGGGCCTGAAAGTCAAAAGTTAAAAACATTGTTACCATTTTACTTGTCAGTGTATTTTCTACCTAAATAGCTTGATTATTGTATCATAAAGTGATAAAAAGCCCGATGTTACCATTTTACTACAGTAAAGTTATCACTTAAACATGCGCCATGTATGAGGGTGTCGGTGTCAGGAAAATTGAGGAGTTGGAGTCGGAGCTTTGGCTTACCGACTCCACAGCCCTGGCTATAGCAACCAGTGCTGTCAGGACAGATCGAACAGGTCTGTAGCTATAGCAACTACTGCTGGCAGCCTGTCAGGAGAGAGAGAACAGGTCTGTAGCTATAGCAACCAGTGCTGTCAGGACAGATCGAACAGGTCTGTAGCTATAGCAACTAGTGCTGGCAGCCGGTCAGGAGAGAGAGAACAGGTCTGTAGCTATAGCAACCAGTGCTGGCAGCCTGTCGGGAGAGATCAAACAGGTCTGTAGCTATAGTGACCTGAGGAGCTGATGCAGCCCATACAAGAAGGGATATCTAGGAATAGGTAGGACACTGTTAATGGACACATATTGCAAAGTGACTGGATTTTACGAGATCTTTAACATAAAAAGCAGCGATCCTTGTAGTGATACAACCCCTTTAATGGTCCGTGGGTGATCAGCAAGTGGTTAACCGTGCATAGTTATTTAAAAAAAATAAATCAATATGTGCGGCACCATGGTGCCAATAAAAGCTGCAATACATCTGTAAAGAAACAAACCCTCGTGAGTCTTTTATCGATGGGGGAGCGGGAATTACATTTCTTGCTCTGGGAATAAAACAATAAATTAAAAAAACAAAAAAAAAGACTGTGCTTAACCCCTTCCTGACTACTGTACATGTATGGTAGATAACACAGGGGGTGTGAAGAGCAGGAACGGGAGCCGCATGCGGCAGGTGTCGGCCGTATGTTACTGCGGATGAAACGGCTAGGATCAGAGCTGACTCCAGTCCTGGCCGTTTAATCCCATACATGTCACTTAGTGGGCCTAAAACAGTTTTAGGGTATGTTCACACGGCTTATTTTGCCACATAATTGTGTGCGTATTTCGCTTTATACACTGAGAAATGCGCACCGCAATAGAGAGCTATGGATTACGCGCTTTTTTTTTTTAAAAAAAAATGGTGGTTATTAAACATTTTCTTATAACAAAGGCAAAGAACATAGACAAAAACAAACAGTCTCGCAGTCACATCGCATAATAAAATACAATGATAGAGGCACAATCTGTGCGTATCGGTTGATGCAAGAAAAACCAAGAGTATGCAGACATATGCAAAAATCACATGGGGCTGTGATGTTAATGTTACAACTGCGTCAGGGAAAGAAAAGGGAGAAAAACAAAAAAGGGAGAAAGAAAAGAGAAAAACAAAATCAAAACCACACTGGTGGCAGGGGGAAGGAGTGTAAGGGAAGAGGACTGGATTACGCATTTTAATCATATTGTACGTGCGGGGAGAGAAGTGACCTGTCGATTGTTAGCGACGATTAATGCATGTCTATGGGGCCGGCCTATATTAAAATGTTATCTGTCATGTACTGGGAACAATAGACTATTATAAGAGAAACCTTTTTTTGGGCCACCCCAATTCCTCAAAAGAAAGTGATCAAAATAGTCCTGTGACTATTTATATTGTGTGTGCATAGTACAATATACCCCACATAGGTACATAGACGGAAAAAAAATAATATAGTCATCGGTCTGGGAGCATCGTGACACAGCAACATTTTAAATAAAAAGATTTTTAAAGTAATCTAAGAAAGGAAAAGTTTTTCTAGTGGAGTAAGACATAATGGGCCTGATTTATCAAAACTGTCTAACAGTAAGAATGTCTTAGTTGCCCATAGCAACCAATCAGGGCTTAGCTTTCATTTCTCCACAGCTGTTTCAAAAATAAAAGCTAAGCCCTGATTGGTTGCTATGGGCAACTAAGACATTCTCACTGTTAGACAGTTTTGATAAATCAGGCCCAATGAATCTGTGTTTTTGGTTTTGCCGTAATTGTGCCGGCAGAATAAGGCGATGTGCACACTGTGTGTTGGCTCCGTGTGAACGTACGCTGTTAGGTGCGTGTTTGGATCTGTCGGGACCCAAACGTATCTAACAACGTGCAGTGCGCTTTACATTGCTTTTAATATGAGACACGTATCGGCGTTCAGACGAGTGATCACTGATGCGTCTCACTGCGTCTTTCGGATCCGTTCCAAGAATTGTCATGTCAGTTCTTGGTCCAAAAGATGCAGCAGGAGCCCTGTAATAAACTGTAGGGAGCGACCCTGGTGCATCCAAAAATGCAACTGTGTGTTGGATACATGTTGGATCCGTTTAGGGTCCCATCACTAATGTTTTTGGGTGTGATTTTCGGGGTTCAACACGGATCCGAAAACGCTGTGTGAACAAGCCCTAAAGGTTGCATTGTGTATGCCGCTGGTGCATGCAATAATTTGTGTAATGGGTTTCAATATATTATTTTCTAAATAAAGAGGTGCCACTAAAGGGGTAGTCTCACTACAGGGGTCACTTCTTTTTATGTTAAAGATCTTGCAAAAACAAGTCACTTTGCAATATGTGTCCATTAACAGTGTCCTACCTATTCCTAGATATCCCCTCTTGTATGGGCTGCATCAGCTCCTCAGGTGGCTATAGCTACAGACCTGTTTGATCTCTCCTGATAGGCTGCCAGCACTGGTTGCTATAGCTACAGACCTGACTTCTACTGTAGCCTAATAGAAGCCAGTAAACACGCCCCTGAATTCAAATTAAAACCAAAAAACAGGACTGAGGTAAGATGAATCAATGTAGTGAGACAACCCCTTTAAATCCTGTAGGTCCAGACTGCGCTGAGGGGGTATGTAGCGGGCTCACTCACTGCGACCACTCCGTATACAGGAGGTGGTAACAGTTAGATACAGCCAGTAACTGCCGCTAGCTGTCAGGATCGGAGACTCCTCCAGTACTGAATATGAAAAAACTTTGAGATTCTTGTTCCGCATGTTTTTGGCCAAAAAATGCTCAAGCCACCACCGGCTTACAACGGGATCTCAGTTGGGTGGTCCTACTCTATATTATCTCTCACCTGGGTCAACTTCAGACCTCTCGCTGTGCCAAACGGCCTCCAAAATGCAGAGAGAAAAAAAAAAAAAAAAAAAAAAGCACCAACCTCTCAAAGCATAGTGCATTGATATAACAGCCTGTGGAGGTGGGCGGTGCAGGAAACCAAAATGGAGGTATCTACTTCTCCTTATATAGATAAAAAGCAAATATGTGCCAAATACAACGTATAGTCCTGCACAGAAATACATTTCTGAAAAAAACACTGCGAACCTGGGTGCCACTGGCATGGCTGCGGCACATATATATATATATATGCACGCAGTCCAATACCAGTGGCACACCACTGCAAAAAGGGCAAAAAGACACATGGAAATCTCCAAAGGAGCATTTTATGCTACCTACAATATATGAAAAAACGTTGAGATTCTTGGCCAAAAACATGCGGACCAAGAATCTCAAAGTTTTTTCATATAATTGTAGATAGCATAAAATGCTCCTTTGGAGATTTCCATGTGTTTTTTTGCCCTTTTTGCAGTGGTGTGCCACTGATATTGGACTGTGTGCATATGTAGATGTGCCGCAGCCATGCCAGTGGCACCCAGGTTCGCAGTGTTTTTTTCAGAAATGTTTTTCTGTGCAGGACTATACGTTGTATTTGGCACATATTTGCTTTTAAACTATATAAGGAGAAGTAGATACCTCCATTTTGGTTTCCTGCACCCGCCCACCTCCACACAGGTTTATATCAATGCACTATACTTTGAGAGGTTGGTGCTTTTTTTATTTTTCTCTCTGCATTTTGGAGGCCGTTTGACACAGTGAGAGGTCTGAAGTTGACCCAGGTGAGAGATAATATAGAGTAGGACCACCCAACTGAAATTCCGTTGTAAGCCGGGGGTGGCTTGAGCATTTTTTGGCCAAAAACATGCGGACCAAAAATCTCAAAGTTTTATCCTCCAGTACTGGACACACAACTATTTAGATGCCGCGGTAGAGCCAACTACAGCGTCTAAGTAGTTTAGTTTTAGGGCTATTGTCTGTTGTGGCCCCTGATCACCCCCCGCCGCCGTGACGTGATCGCCGGTTGACATTCAGTTGTCATGGCAGTTGGGGGCCTTCTGAAGACCTCCATAGCTGCCATGTTTGTACCTCTATTACACTCTGCCATAGGTACAGTGTAATGGGAGATGAATGATATGCCTACATCCGTATTGGCATACATAGATAAAGCCATCACATGTTCAAGTCCCCCAGGCTTTCAAGGGAAAAAAATAAACCAGTTACAAGTTGAGAAAATTATGGAGATGGAAAAACTTTTTCCAATTTAACATCTAGAAAAAAAATTAATGAAAGAAAAATAAGCACAATTGGTTCCATTGCGTCCGTAAAAGTCCGACCTCCCACATGATTGTGATATTTATCCTGTACAGCGACTGTTTTTTTTTTTTTTTTTTTTTTTTTTGGAGGGGGCACAAAATAGCATAAAAATGGATTGCTGCTCTCCAAATTGGTGCAAACAAAAATTAGAGCTTGCTCCCCGAGAAACAAACTATCACCCTGCTCTGTCGGAGGAAAAATAAAAAAGGGGTTAGTCTCGGAAAATGGCAGAATTTAGCAAACTTCTATGGCCCTGACACATTATGACCTTTTACGGTAATCCCAATGCATACCACGAGCGGGGTGCAAAAATGAGATGTGAATAAGGCATTGCTTATCAAGGCTGGACTCGTATGAGCTGCAGTGTAAAGCATGGGGGAAGGACAGCACGTAAGACAATGATGGAATAGAAGGTGGACTTTTGACTATTTCAGCAGTGCCCTATGGGAGGCGCACTGACAGCAGCCATCGCTGAAGGTTAGGAGCCTTCTTTTGTAAACTTAAAGGGCTTTTCTCACCATACAGTTTCACAGAACCACAGCCAGCTTCAGGCTCCCACTTCCTGCTTAGGCTGGGGGAGGTTCGACAGCTTCAGGCTCCCACGTCCCGCTCAGGCTGCGGGCGGGTCGACAGATTCAGGCGCCCATTTCCCGCTCAGGCTGTGGGCGGTTCTACAGCTTCAGGCTCCCACTTCCCGGTCAGGCTGTGGGATGTTCTACAGCTTCAGGCTCCCACTTCCCGGTCAGGCTGTGGGTGGGTCTATAGCAGTGATCAACATATAAGCTCTGCTGTTCCTAGCTATCCTTATTACACTGACATGACTGCAGCAGATTTGTAAAGTGCAGTACTCAGGCTGCAGGTCTCTAAAGAGTGAAAGCTTGTCATCTAGATAAGTAAACAAAGTCCATTGCTGTAGATAAGACACAGCAGGGAGTGACTCGCCATGGACTGACGGCAGCTTGGGGCAATGAGAGGTAAGAGAGCGTAGGGAGAGGTGACCAGAGAAACCTTTGTACTCTCTGAGAACTGTGGATTACCGTAATGACTGGGACTTATTTCAGCCGTAATTCGCGCAGTACGGTGCGAATTACGGGCTGAAATACATCCCAGAATAAGCCGTGTGAACATAGCCTAAATGTCTCAAACTCAATGGAAAAACCTTTGCCGTGTAGACCTAGCCTAGTAAGAGATAAAATTCTTCCTCTCCTGATCAAAGCAAAATCAAAAGAGCAGTGTATTTAGTAAAAGTCTTTAATTTTACCTTTCCCTACATGTTAAAAGTGAATTGTTGTGGTGAGAGCACCCCTTTAACTATTTAGCGCAAGATTTTTTTTTTGTTTTTTTTCTAGAATATTCTGTTCAGTTTTTCCCCGTCTCGCGCTCTGATGGAAGCAGCGTCCTGCGTGTTACACGTCGGAGCAGTAATGCGGAATGACCCGTCGGTCAAGGACGTTAGCGAGGAATGTTTCTGATTGATTAAACACCACTGCAAAAAAATAAGGGGCGATTTCCCTGCACCTCGCTGGCTCCGTGTTCTGCGCGGATCTTCCAGTGCAGATAGGAAGCGGCCCCTTAGGTTTACATCTGCGTTGCAGGCTCTTTTTTTTTTTGGAAAGGTGAAAACAGATGCATAGGGACCCGTTTTGCAACAGGCACCTGTGGCTCCTGACAGACCCTGTTATAGTGGTTCTGTCGGGTGTCCAATGTTTTTCCGTCATTTTTGATGGAACGTGACTAAGGTTCCGAACAGAATCTCCAGCGCGGGTGTGCCGGGCCCGTAGTTGTGTACATTTGCTTTTTGTAGTATCTTATTTCGGTAATTAGGTGTTACATGGTTGTAAACAGCGTGTCCCCTGCGCTGTGTATAAGCATTGGTTGCACTTTGGTGTTTCTGCAGATTACCCCCTTGTCCTCCATGGGCTCATTAAATTACAAAAAAAAAAGAAAATTCCCGATTTCCACTATAAAGGAGTATTCCCAGCTCATTAATTAGCTTTAACGATGGAGGCAAAGGACAATAAACAGTCATACCAAATACATGACTATTCTGATTTTGCTTTATTTCAAAGATACAGCAGGTTATCTGCCCTGCATGTTTACAGCTGTTTAATGTTACATAGTTTGTAAGGCCGAAAAAAGACAAGACGTCCATCCAGTTCAGCCTGTTTCTAAAGTGTTGATCCAGAGGAAGGATAAAAACCCCAATAAGGTAGAAGCCAATTGTCCTCATTTTAGGGAAAAATTCCTTCCTGACTCCAATCTGGGAATCGGAAAAATCCCTGGATCAACGACCCCTCTCCAGAATCCTAGACACTATAACTTGTTATATTATTACATCTAGAAATGTCTCCAGACCCTTCTCCAGAATCCTGGTCACTATAACTTGTTATATTATTACATCTAGAAATGTCTCCAGACCCTTCTCCAGAATCCCGGTCACTATAACTTGTTATATTATTACATCTAGAAATGTCTCCAGACCCTTCTCCAGAATCCAGGTCACTATAACCTGTTATATTATTACATCTAGAAATGTATCCAGACCCTTCTCCAGAATCCTGGTCACTATAACTTGTTCTATTATTACATCTAGAAATGTATCCAGACCCTTCTCCAGAATCCTGGTCACTATAACCTGTTATATTATTACATCTAGAAATGACTCCAGACCCTTCTCCAGAATCCTAGTCACTATAACCTGTTATATTATTACGCACCAGAAAGCCATCCAAGCTCTTGTTGAACTCTGTTAGTGAATTCACCATGACCAGTCCCTCTGGCAGAGAGTTCCACAGTCTCACTGCTCTTACAGTAAAGAATCCCTTTCTATGTTTATGTAGAAACTTTCTTTCCTCAAGACGTAGAGGGTGCCCCTTTGTCCTAGATACAGGCCTGGGTATCAATAGATCTTGAGAGAGTTCTGTATATTGATCTTTAATATATTTAAACATATTTATTATGTCCCCCCCCCAAAGCCGTCTTGTCTCTAAACTAAATAACCCTAATCTTGCTAATCTTTCTGGGTACTGTAGTCCACCCAGTCCTTTTATTATTTTTGTTGCCGCCTTTGTACCTGTTCAAGCTCTACAATGTCTTTCCTGTGCACTGGTGCCCAAAACTGTCCCCAATATCCCCTGTGTGGTCTGACCAGTGAGTTGTATAATGTATTTATTTATTTTTTCTTTCCTGTTGCCTCCTCTTTACCCCTTCAGTCGCTAAGATATAAGGCTGCTTTCACACGGAGCGTTTTTTTGGGGGGGTTTTTTGGTGCATTTTTGATGCGTTTGTGTGCAGAAATGTGCAGCATTAATTGCCTTTCTGCACAAAAAACACACCAAAAAAGCTCCAGGGGAAAGCAGCCTAACTGCTCGAGCGCAGGGGTGATTTTTAACCCCTTTAGGCCTTAATGACGCAGCTAAATTTTGTCGTTACTTTTTTTTTTTTTTTGTGACGCTGTTGTTTGAGGACTTGTTTTGTGCGGGAGAAGTTGTATTTTTAGGGAGCATAGTTTAAGTTTACAAATTACTGCAGAATTCATTTTTTATTTTGTTTTTTACACCATTCACATTTCCCACGAAATAACCTGTTAGGGTATGTTCACATGGTGTGTTGGACAGGGTCTTGGAGTTGGTGCCTATTTTGCAGGAGTTGGAGTCGTTCATAAAATGGACCGACTCAGACTCCCAAAATATATTAGTTGGTCCAGTTAGTTCGATGCAAAGAGCAAGAGGAATTGGGTCCGGCCGGTGCTGCTTCTCCCATATCTTCAGCCTCATCACATGAGGAGTGTAATTGATGACATGGAGCAGGCAAAGCATTGCCCCCAGGGGACAAGATCCCGCCCCCAGGGCAAACAGGTTTCAGCAACATGTTTCACCTGCTTTCAAAGAAGTAGAAGACTCCAACTATTCATCAGAACTGACTGTGGCTGAGGCAATTCCTTTATATCCTGAGATTGTTACAGATGTTGTCCCTCTCTACACTAACTTGGGTTGGGGGCAAAGCGGTGACCACAGGGGCAACATCTCTAACAATGTCAGGGTATAAAGGAATTGCCTCAGTCACAGTCAGTTTAGATGAATGGTTGATCTTCTACTTCTTTGAAAGCAGGAGAAACATGTTGCTGAAATCGGTTTGTCCTGGGAGCAGAATCTTTTCCCCTGGGGCAGTGCTTTGCCTGCTTCGTGTCATCAATTACACTCCTCATGTGATGAGGCTGAAGATATGGGAGCAGTAGCACTGGCCGGACCCAATTCCTCTTGCTCTTTGCATCAAACTAACTGGACCAACTTATCATATATTTTGGGAGTCTGAGTCGGTCCAATTTGTGACGACTCCAACTCCTGCAAAATAGTCACCGACTCCGACTCCACAGCCCTGCTGCGAAGTACAGCTATGTTCCTAATGCAGTTACAGCGCTGGGAGCTGCAAAACATCTCTGCAGAAAAACGACCTGCACTGTCGCCATCTATAGTTGGTAGACGGTCATTAAAGGGTTAACCTAGGAAACCATCTGTAAACAAGCAATATAGGTAACCTGCTGTATCTTTTGAATTAAAGCAAAACCAGAACAGCAGTGTATTTGGTAAGAATGTTTATTTACATGTTGCAAGCTCATCCAGGAGACTGGAAAACTGCTTTTGAGGCTGTGCAGACCGTGCTGAGTATTGGTTATTATTGCTGCTGCCGCCGTGGA